>VOQK01011673.1:3770-28331 GCA_015052645.1 Benitochromis conjunctus
GACATTTTAGAAAATCTCAGATACAAAACAAAATTCATAATTCCTAATCTAAAACTGGCTGTTAGAATGTTATACAAAAACCATCCATCTCAATTTACTTGTTGTGTCTCCACTTAAAATCAGCATTAGTGTCCTGCATGTTAAATTGCTTAACTATGAAGAAAGAATGAGTGAGTAAAGTAGTCTCAAATGATCAATACATGCAACTTTAGCATGTAATTAGACAACACTACACTACTACTACCCTTTTAACTGCATTCCCTTACTCAACCTTTGTACTTTGTAGACCAAATTAGGCATCATTTATGTTTAATAGGCTACTTAAATTGAATTTCAATGTGAAATGCTAAACTGAAGACTCTCATTATTCACATTCTTATTAGTGGTGGCACTGTGGTTAGCACTGCCACCTCACAGCAGAAGGTTTTGTTCTCCCTGTGGCTGCTTTGGCTTCTTCCAACAGTCCAAAGACATGCACGTTAGGTTAGTTGGCGGGGGTGTGAATGATTGCCTGTCTGTCTGAGTTAGCCCTGTGATGGAGTGGAGACCTGTCCTGCATGTACCCTGCCTTTTACTCAGTATCTACTGAAAGAGGCTCCATTCCCCACTGGGACCGAGATGGATGGATGATCATCTTACACCGTCAGAGAAAGGATCAGCCCACAAACCAGTGCCCATTTACTCTTTTTAATTTAAATTGTCCAAATTACAAAATAATAACATGAACTCTACTGCATCTACAAAATAACATAATATTTATGACTGTAGTAAGCATCATTGATTTTTTATTTTTTTTGCTCTAACAACCTTTTAGACATGCATACTGTTGAGAAATATAAAAATATAAATATAAATACATCCCATTAATATTCTTAATGAATCCATGACTAAGATTTGAAATATTGTATCATAAAAGAATTAAAATGCAGTTGAGTACGATAAGGCATTAAGATGTATCACAAGAGCTGTACAGAATCCTAGAGTAGAGGTATTACTTTTTTTTCTTAATGTAATGGAGAAAAGCTAAAAAATTAACTCACTAATTTTCTCAACAGGAAGAACATATTTCCAAAGGAAAAGAAAAAGGAAGGGGGAAAAAAAAAGGGAAAAACAACTCTATGAATCTCGAGATAACGTATCAACACAAAACCGAAAACTCGCTCCAGTACGAAACCAGGATTTAGTTTACAGCAAATTCCGACTTATGTCATCAAACTCCAACTTGTGACTTTAGAAGCCCTTTCAACACCACTCAATCACCCACATTATAACTCACACACAAAAAAAGTCCATTCTTCACATGATTAATGCAAAATGACGTGTTCGAAACATTATGTGCTATACAGAGGGTTAAATGACTAAATCTAATGCATAAGTTTCACTCATTGGACTGGTACATAGAGAAAACCAAAGGACTGTGGCGATACAATCAAATGAATGGCCAACAATGTTAAAAATGCCTGAATGAAATCAACACTTTTATAAATATTATTGTTTACAGCCAACTAACTTACTTAGTGGAACTGCTGAAAAGTTTCTTTTGTCATCACAGCTCCCTAACAATACGCATGACTGAGCTAGCTTGTTTTCATGCAAAAAGGTAGTTCTCAGGTGCAAGATTTCGCCATGTCAGAAGCTGAAGTGTTTGTTAGCAGTTGTTTCTTGCTTCTTCTTTTCTTTTCTTTTTTTAATTTCAAAGGCTAGACCCAGAGAGGAAGACTCAGAGCGAGAAAAATCCAAGAAATATTAAACCCACTTCGATCCTTTACCGAATCCAGCAATAACAAGTTTAAGGTGCTTGACGGTCCTGAACGCAACTCTCTCGTCATCTCTGTACCTTTAGGGAGACAAATGAATTAAGTACATCCCACGAATGCATGCCGTCTTCTGTCCCGATCTACAGACATCCGAATCAAAGAGGCTTAAAGAAACGATCATCGCCGCTTCAAATCAAAAGTTAATTCTGTGAAAAAAATAAAATAAAATAGAACAAAACAAAATACAAGCCAACATGCGAGTCGAGCCGAGACTTCCGCGCACCCATCCACGCGACCTCCCCTCTAAACCGATTCTTCGCTTTATTTTCTGGGAGTTCCTCTCTCCCTGCTACTTTTTAATGTATTTATTAATTTAGTTTTTTAAACGCAAGCCTTTTGGATTCTTAGTAAGTGAGCTGCAAAATGGAGGTAAGATCAGAGCTGGTGTGAGATATACATACAGTACTTGGTGCACTTGCAGAGAGCAGCCGACGCCGGGGTCGAGGGAAGAGACGGAGAGGCGGAGAGAGAGGAAAGAGAGAGGAGAGTGATACAGTAGATGCTCACAATACCACAGTTTCATTGGAGTTTTAAAACGTACAAGAGCACTCGGAAATATCTGGACAACACATCCACGTTTGTCGTTAGTGTCATTGAACCTCCTGCAGCTACAAATGTCCTTTTGTCTGCCCCCCTCCCCAGCGCCTCCATTTTCTCCTTTTCTGCGGTGCCTCAGCTCTGCAACTCTGAGGTTAAACTGCCCTTGAGCACTGACTGGTGTTAATCTCCCCCCTCAACTCTTCATCCTAACCTTACCCATGAGTGGGGATGTGACAAAACTAAAATCGGATCAGCATCTACGGGTAACTCCAACCGTCTCTGACCTTGCCCTCTGCTGAAGGACAGGGGTTATTGCTGATGAGCTCTCTACTGCTAACTTTGGGGTTGCGGTGCTGCAATGCTAGAGCAGTCTGTGACGAGCAGGTCCACCACCGTGTTACCGGTGACGTAGACGGTGGGTGCTGTCACCATGTTGCTAAGTGTGACGGAACTGCTGGCGGCCACATTAGAGGTGACAGGGTTCTGGGCGCCCTGGTTGTTGGTGTGGGTGCCCATGTGCCCCTGGAGCTGGGTGGGCGTCTTGCAGTGGACGCCACACAAGTGACAGACGAGCATGCCGCCAGAGGCGGTGCCCCCAAAGCCCCCCGGGCTGTCCTTCCACTCCTGGCCGTGGTGCTTCTGAGCATGGACACGAAGGTACGTCAGTGTGGTGAAGCCTGATGGGCGACAGGAAGAGAGCAGAGAGGCGTTATTTCAGCGAGAGATGATGCAATCGAGATCCAAGCTCATTCGAAACAATGCAGCAAACTCATGAAACAACAAATTACAAACTCAAGGTTTTATTTTTTTCTCTTTTGCCAGACTCCCCTGACTCAAGCCTGCCAAACACAGCGCTAACATGTTATTATAACAGCATGTTTAAATATGTAAACGCTCATAAGTGAAAGAATGAGGGTGTAAATGTGATCGGACACTAAATAAATATCAAATACTGATGTTGGAACCTCACGTTAATAGTCTGAGATTGTAAAAATACACTTTACTTTAGGGGTGGCGCAGTGGTTAGCACTGTTGTCACAGCAAGAATGTCCCGAGTTCGACTCCACCGTCTGTGGCCTTCTGTGTGGAGTTTATATGGACACTTTTCAGTTAAGTGTTATGTGGCAAGATTGAGCCCATTCTCATGTCTGTTGATCTGCAGTAACTCGCCACATTGTTAGGTACACCTTGCTAGTACTGGGTTGTACCCCCCGCCTTGCTTGCTGTCAGAACTGCATTACTTCTTCGTGGCAAAGATTCAAGAAGGTGCTGGAAACATTCCTCGGAGACTTTGATCTAAGAGATTCAAAGTGTGCCAAGAAAATATCTGATGCACCAGCGCACCGTCACCACCAGCCTGAACCACTGATATAAGTGAGGACTGAGCCATGCTTTCATGACGTTTATGCCAAACTCTGACTCCGCCATCCAGGTGTTGCAGCAGAAATCCATACTCTGCTTTAAGATTTGACCTGCTGTGTGTTCAGAGATGCTGTTTTTCATAACTTGGTTGTAAATAATTAGTTATTTGAGTTACTGTTGCCTTCCTATCAGCTCAAAGTAGTCACCCAGAGAACTGCTCATGACCGGATCTTTTTTAGACCATTCTCTATAAACCCTAAAGATGGTTTTGTGGGGAAGAAAAATCCCAGCAGATCAGCAGTTTTTGAAATACTCAGGTCTGGCACTGAAAACCATGCCACGTTCAAAGTCACTTCTGATTCTCAGTTTGAACTTCAGCAGGTCATCTCGACCACATCTACGTCCGTTACCTGCTATGACCACATTCTGCTTACTAAGGATGCACCAATGTGTTGGCCCAGTATTGTTATTGGCAGATGTTAACCCTATTAACTGATCTGGGCAAATAAGATGGTATTAACAGATATGGAAGTGGCAGATATTTAATGTAAAATCCATTTTACCATCGCTAAGCATTCAAAAATGTTGCCATAAACAGCTCAAAAAGTTATTTTTTATCAAGTCGATTTGTTTGATTGTTTTCAACGAGAGGGAAATAAATAACATAAAAAATGAAAAGCTGATAAAAACATTGGCTACAGATTATCATAAAGACTGGAAAGGTGAGTCTGAAAAAACCCGTTATGTGAGGACCTCTAATGCTCACTACTATCATATATTTTTTTTAGCTAATTCAAAAACTTAAGAAAGACCCAACACTTCAGGAAATATTGGCTGGACTCTTTCTCAGAAACATTCTGGGGGTTTGCTATCGCAGTAAAGCTGCTGAACAAACAGCTGTGACTTCAGGCATGTGCAGCACTCAGCCAAGAAATAGTGCAGCACCTAAGCGGATGCTGTAGCGGTGGTGGTAGATTGATTTTGTGTTCTTCAGGCAGAGCAAGATAAATGATCCTTTTCTCCGTTTTTTTTTCTTCATCTTTCACACAAAGCAAGAACAAAAAAATAAAAAAGGTTAAGCCAGGTGCACTGTGGTCTTTTGTTTTGGACATTTTATGCCTTTACTACAGAGTCCAAAGTCTCATCCCTGAAGCTACATGTGCTTTAATGTCTGTTTCCTCCCTCAAAATGCAATTTATATCGAATGTAGTGCACCAAAACACCTGTACTTACTGCGGTTACAGAGATGGCACGAGTGGTGCTGTGACTGGTTGTGCACTCTCATGTGATCTGTGATGTAAGCAGCTGACAGGAGCTTCCCACAGATGTGGCAGGGCACCTTCTCTTCGTGGCGAATCATATGTGCACGCAAACGATCCTTAGTAGCAAAACTGGACTCACACGTCTGGAAAAAAAAAAGAATGCAATACCACAATATGATGGTAAAACTTTTTGCAAATTTACAATTACAATTTTTAAAGTCGAGTTTTACATTATGAGGTTTTGCACATCATAAAATCTTAGTGACAGCTGCACAGATTTGAAAACCAACCAAAGAATCCTGCACAGTCCATCGCTATTGCACCGTTTCAGGCATCAGACTTTCTTAACAGAAGAAATACCTTTGTTTAAAGTTTTTAGGCTCTACAGCTAATTTACCTGTTCAGAAGTAATGTGTGTCCAGAACAATGTTCACACTGCTAATGCTAACATTAGAAGCCGTAGCCACTAGCGCCACCGTACCACAGTTAATTTCTGTGGGGTGCTCTTGACATTTGGAAGATTTCCAGTGCATTTATCAGACAAATGCTATGCTTTGCTTTGTGGTTAATAGAACTAACAGCCTGTTCAACAAGCCTACGCTCCAGTTTTGGTAAGTAAAATTCTTTACTTAGCAGTTATTGGCGGGTATCTGTTTGCTATCTTGTGTTAGCTGGTAACTTAGCACTTTGCCCTCTTGTCCAAATATGTTCACTTCAGGCTCCAAAAAAACAGGATGGTGACGGTCATGATGTCAAAATTGAGGCTTCAAAGAGGACTTCACAAACTACTGTGATGTCAATCTTTTTTATACAGTTAGTGCATGCCCATAGTATATGATTATTTGGTCTGTTTGTGCTGTTGGTGAGCTAATTTACTTAATCATAATAACAAAAATTTAAAAATAGCAGTGGCAGTTTTTTTTAAAATTCTTTTATAAATAACTAATAGATAAATATGGGCCTAATTTATGTATGATTAAAGGGCCACATGAACTATGTAATGCTTGTGCTACTACACTCAGCACAGACACTCAATAAGTGTATAACAAAAAAATTGGTATGCAAGATTTTGTTCTATTGAATATACAATGATACAGTAAAAGAGAATTTCATAACTTAATTTTCATTATAGCTACATATTTATATGTTTTATCATTTACCTGGACATGTCAATTACATGCACCTAACACACACACACGCTGGAAAAAAGTGATTTTGTAGGCTGGACTAATTCCCATGGCTTAAAATCCTCACAGCCTTATTTATCCAACGTGAGACTTTTGGCATAGTCACCAAATACAGTTAACTTGACTTAGTACTTAACACGTAAGTTAATCTGTCAAATAATGTGATGATGTAATATTGACAGTACACTCAGGACAATTAAAATTTGTACATTCACTACTGGCTAAATCAGATGCTACTGCTTTGAAACTGAGTACACTGACATAATGCTTTTACAAAGGTGTTACAGGTCCATAAATGTCCACAAATGGATCATTTTAGCAAAAGTGGTAGGTGGTTGCTAAGCAACATGCTGACATAATAATATATCATATAGATAAGAACCTTCAGGGCCTTGCGCTGTATCTCTGTGCCAAATCTGGTCACTCAACTCCTGATTGTTAAGGAGTTCACAGGCAACAAACAAACAAAAATGGAATCTATCATTTCTAAGATCTGCGGGAAAAAATGATCTAAATGGACAGTGTGAGTGATTCTTCCACAGTCTAAGAAGTCTGTGTGTATCTGTGTGAAAGAGTTTTATCATTTCTACTGTTACGGTTCGTCATCATATAGTTGATAAACCAAGATCTAATTTAAGTTAAGGAAAGTTCAAAGATCCGTAGTTCACATCTTTATGTATGACACATGTAAATGATGAGACATGCTGATCTTGCCTGTGTAAATCTCCAGCTTTAAATGTGTAGGCATATTGTTCACAATAATGTTAAATAAATGTTATGCCTACATATCTGATTAAAATAGATATGTACTTTATCCACATCAGTTTCCATGGTAATATTCTCATTGTTCATATACTTGCGTCTGCAATATATAAGCTCGAGGTATAGATATATGCAATGTGTAAGAGGAACACTGTGCACATAGTGAAGTGACTGAACGTGTAAAGTTAAGTGAGGATAAAACACGAGATAATCATGACGTACGGGACATTTGAAGGGTCGCTCCGAGGAGTGCACCTGTCTGACGTGACTGTTGAGGTGGTCGGGCCTTGGGAGTAGAGAAAGAATAGAGAAACATGTCAGAGCAGGAAATTCTTCACCTGCTGCGTGCGTGTCGGGATCATTGGTTCTGCTGCATTACCTGGAGAAAGCCTTTCCACAGTGGGGGCAAATATAGGGTTTCTCCACGCCGCCCTGGTGGGAACGCACGTGGTGGCTCATGCGGTCCTTCCTCTTGAAGCGCTGCTGACAGATGGGACAGGAGAAAGGCTTCTCATCCGAGTGGGACAGGCGGTGACGGTTGAGATGGTAGACGTCTCTGAAGGCCTTGCCGCACGTCTCGCAGGCGTGGTTCTTCCTCACAGGGTTGGGGTTGGGGTTCGTGGGCCGCTAAGGCAAAGCAGACAAGATAAGCACACTACAGAGTTCAGACGTTAAGCTTTTCGCCGCAGCACTATGAAAAGAAATGCGTTCATTGTTGGCTGCCCTGTTTCTTATGTGGAAACCATGCAAGATGCACGCTGAGGTTTTGCCAATTAACTGTGGATTGTGCAAAGTTTTCACGATTTGTGCAAAACATTTAGCCACTTTCACACTGTTTGCGTTACAGAGAACATGCAGGGGAGCATGGGGGAGGCTTCCAAGCACAGTGTTTCTCAAACTGGGGGACCAGTGCCAAACACTGGGATGGAATTTACTGGTCCCTTAACGGATTTCTGTTCCTGGGCTTTATGGAAAGTGTAAGAAACTGGGGAATTTGAGTCAATTACAAAGCAGGTGACACATGGGCAGCTGCTCGCGGGAAGAAGACGTCTTAACCATCCCTCCGGTCAGGCAGATTAAGAAACAACATGCTTGAAGGTTCGGGGTTGACGACAGCCATCTCCACAAGGCCCTGACCCACCTGTACTGCCGCCCCTGTGGCCATGACGACAGCAGCAGGAGGCGGAGCATGAGGGTTAACACTAGCCATTACGTTTGGCATGGCCACCCCTTCACCATCCTGACCACCCAGGGGAGGCTGCTGAATGCCCGCCAGCACACCGGGAGGGGCGAGAGGGGGAGGCACGGAGAGGTGCAGCAGGGAGAGGGGAACATGGGGCCTCTCCGCCCTCCCTCCGGCCCCCACCGCCATTGCCGACGGGTCTGCCGCCGCCGCCACCACCTGGCTGGCAGCTCTCTCCTTTGCTCCCTCCGCCTGCTCTCTGGCCCTGTCCTTCATGCGTACCCCAGTGTGGACCGACTGGTGCCGCCGCAGGTTGTAGTTGTTCTTGAACTGCTTGTTGCAGATGGCACAGATGTGTTGCACGCGAGCCGGCCGAGACACGGGCTTCACTGGAGCCGAGGGAGGCGTGAGGAAAGACAGATGATGGAAAAAGAAAGAAAGAAAGACGTTAACTTTTAAAGCTTTAAAGGATCCTTTAAGGCATCCTGCAGGAAAACAGATACATGAAAAGTAAGTGGCCGGTCTACATTTAAACCTCTGGAACGTCAACTAGTCCAAAAAAATCCAAAGCAGAAAAGTTAGGCCTTTTGAGAGAATTTAGTCCAGTTTAGTCCAGTCTATTACAGCTTAAGAAGCTGTAATAGACATTTTTAAAAACTTTTTTTAGCTTACATAACTAACTGGTTAGTTATTAAAATGACTGGCAGATATGATCGACATATTGCACAGGGCTGTTACTGTAGTAACCATTGCATTAACTATTCTGATGACACTAGAGTCCATTCAGAAATGAGTTTGTGTCTACAGACACTCTAAACCTTAAAGATATTCTCTTGTTGACCACAGATGACATGCATAACCACAAATATTCACATTTTAAGAGGATGGTTTATTATCTAAGTGACAGATGGGGATGCGGTGGTCAGTGGGCCATATTTCTTATTTTTCTGCTGGGTACACATGTGAAGACGGTGTGCTGAAGAGCTTCATGGCTCAGGCTTTACAGGATTAAAGAAATGTGGTTGCTTTCTATGAAAGCAAAAATAAATACACATATTCATAAACTACACGATCCTGCTCTGATCACCAGTCGCATGAGTTGATATTCTTCATGCTGTTGCCATAGGCGACGCTCTACACTGTGTCATTCACCTGTACCTGATAATCCATGAGTGACCTCTTATAGTTTTTACATTTTTAGACCACACTTCATTCGCTGCCATTTGCATGTTTGCAAGTACTCGGCTATTTTATGAGATTCAAATTTTTATGGCCATCATCTGCCTCGCTGTGTCTCATCTTTCACTTCCTGCCCTGTCCCACAAACACTGTTTTTCCTTTAGCAGCTCCACAGGTGTTTAAGAGTGCAGTGTCCCCTTACCAGGCAGAGGTTCCTCACTGAGAGCAGTGGTGTCCACAGTTGAAGGAGGCTGTGCTATGTGCTCTGTGGGTGGGGTCTGGGGAGAACTCGTATGAACTGGCAAGAGCTCTGATTGGAGGCTCCCCTCCACTTGGTTTTGGGTGGGAGTACTCTGGAGAAGCAAAGGAGAAGGCCATCACCAAATGTAAACACAAGTCACAGCTATATCTTCTCCAAGAGTGCCGCGTAGTAAATGCAAGAAGTGAGGGCTGCAGGACAGCTGTGGACCCACACTAAGAGACAGACAGAGGGAGAGAGAGGGGGGGAGGCCTGCGCGACAGCACGCGAGCTGTTAAAGTGAAAGCAGAGCACAGAGAGAGGAAAGAGAGAGGCCTGCAGTGCCTACCTGGAAGAGAAAATTGCTCCAAGCAGCATCCATTTTGCGCCACAGCGATGGAGATTAGAAAGTCAGCTCTGGATTGAGATCGAGGAGAGCGGTCTTTGCATCGCTTTCTTCGGGTCGGCCCGCCGCTGATCGGGGCGCAAACAGCCGCTTGTCCGGCAGCAGGAACGACGGGCTCCCGGATCCTCTGGAAAAACGCGAATAAAGCCGTCTGCAAAAATATGTTTCTCTCATTGAGGTAGCCTAGTGCTGACGATTAAAATGCACGCAGCTGTTGACTAACGTACGCTGCGGTACACAGGCAGTGGTGGAGCAGGCCAGGCCAATAACAGCCCGTTTCTCTCTTTGACTTTGGTTTCTAACTTTAATGAATTTAAACAGCAGTCTCGCTGAAGCGCAGGATCACACAGCCCCAAACTACTTCCAGAAAAAAAGAAGCAAAAAACAAAAAACCTCGCATCTCACAGTATCACACTTTAGCAACAAACAATAAGCCAACCTGCGTGAAATAAATGCGTATTTTTACGTAAATGAACAAATATGGGTTATAACACACGTATCTGGCAGCACAGCAGGTCATGCTTTGTTTTTAATTTATGAATCCAAATATTTTTTTTCCGATTTCCCCCCAAATAGGCCAATCGGGTGTTTGTCGAAGCCTCGCTGTTGGATTCAAGCCCTGACCCCGGCGAGCGGCGCTCTCGCCGGGCCGCAGCCTATCGCTCCACCTCGGCCGTTCAGCTGCGAGGATGTCATCTTTCTTTTTTTATCGCCCGCTCTCCCTCCTCCCTCCCTGTCTCTTTCTTCCTTTTCTTTTTTAATTCCTCTTTCTTCTCCCCCTCCTCTCCTTTTCTCGCACCGCTATGTCCCACTTGCTCTTAAAGGGATAGGGTTTCCTCTTTGGACACCCCCTCTCATTTCCGTCTCTCTCGGCGGAGCTTGTCCCTTCTCCCGCTTCCTTCCTGGGTTTTCGGCCGACACAAAATCCACTCGTGTGTGTGTGTTTTTTTTCTCTCCCCGCCTTCCTCCAGCCAGGCCCTTACTGAACAGATCTGCACCGCAAAAAACAGCCGGAGTGACTTTCCATTAACGGAGCGATGACAGACGCATCTTAAAGGGCAGTGCGCATAGATCCTCCCATTCAGGCTATAATAATGATGTCAGAGATACAGTGGAGGACAAATAGCAGCTCAGGATATGAACACAATGGACGAGAGTAATTGTTTAGCAAGGCATTTGTCTGCTTAGGGGGAAAAATTCATAATTAAAGGAATTTGAATATTTGACTTGATTTTCTATTGTTATAAAACGAATATGCTATAGACAATTAGTAAAGTTAGCGTCATCATCATATGGAAACCATTTCATTTTAAACTAAGGAGCCCAGAAAATCAATGGGATGATTGGTAATTGAATGAATGAAGGGTCCATCAGCAGTTAGGCATAATTAGTGATATCTAAATAAATAAAAGAATGAATACGAGATCCTAAATTTTAAAAATGGGGGACTTCTTTAACTGGGTGATACGGAGGACCAAGTATGCCAATAAAAAAAATACGTGCAATTAAAAAACTGTACCAAAATATTATAACATATATAAATACAACAAAAGTAATAATTTATAATTATTTAATAAATATAAAAATATTTTTTGGTCTGTCCAATTTAAAGCACCTTCATTACACTAGGTTTGTTGATCACTAAGCAAAAACTTGACTGTTTTCTATATAACGACTAAGTGCAGATTGTAAATAATAAAATTGGAAAAATGATTCATAAGAATTACATTGAAAACTTGAATTTTATTTAAAAAATAAAAATACATTGATAAATAACATTAAATAAATAAATGGGTAAATTCAAACGCAAATAAAAACATGTCATTTGAAAGATTGTCTAATTGATGACACCAATTTATTTACAGTCATTTTTAAAATTTTTGTTAAATTTTAGCCACTTTGGTCCTCCACAGTTTGACGCCCCCTACTGCCTAAAAAATATATTTTAAAACACTGACAGATGATCTTTGCGATATCTTAAAAAACAGACAATATTCACACTTTAGAAACTGAAACCAACATCATTAGGCCTTTTTTTTCCCAGATACTTAAACGTTACTTGAAAACCAGTAATCAAATCAAGACAAGTTAATGTGTTAATATCAATTTATTATCTTTTTTTAATTACTTTTTTTTTTTAAAGCACCCTATTTCTTTTCCAGTACATGTGTTAAGACCCTTCTTCCTCTCCTTCCTCAAGCTTGGAATTGCTTGATTTGAATATTTAATAAGAATTTCGACACCCTCCCCCCTAAATATCTGCAAAGCACCGCCGAGCACGTATTCCATCCTCATCCTCCTTCATCCAGGGCTCGCCACGGGAACCGAGACTCTCCTGCCTCTCGCCGAAACCCCTGACAGCCGGTCTAAAAACACAGTCACACCGATGTCCCCACACACAACAGGCGTCTCCAATCCACCAGTCTTAGTTTATATAACGAGTTTATGCATGCACTGAGATTCCAACCAAGCATAAAGTAGTAGGTTATACAGGGAATTGTCTTGAGCTGGTGTTTCTGAGTCATACAGACAGCAGGGTGATTATCCTTTTTTTTCCATTGTTGTTTAAATTAAAATAACAATAATAAAAAAACAGCAACAAAAAAGTTATTTCTGATCTTCTTCAAGTAAATGTCAGCCCACGAGACCCTCTGTGGGCGTCACACCGAACACTGATGGGTCCTGCTGATCCATGTAGACGGGCTGCTGCTGTCACTGCTGCTGTGCCGGCACTAGAGGGCGCACCTCCACAGCAGCTCGGTCGAGGCCCGTCCTTTCACTTCCCCTTCCTCCTCTGCACACTTTAAAAACATTTTTATTTTTTAAACATACTGATTGCATGCTGCACCCTTCAGCAGTCAGATTCTCAACTTAACCCTGAAAACAAATAAAAAAGGAAAACCAGCGTTTACATTCCAGTGGCCAATTTTTTTTTTCCTCTATGAGAGTCCAGAAGAGGAGGTCTGTGTTCACGTGAATAGCGGGGTGTTGTTGTAAGTGTCTCTTTGAAATTCAGTCTAAAAATGAAATAAAATAAAAAAAGAAAGAGAGAGAAGTGGTAATATAACTAGACTTTACCGCTCGACACACAAAATAAATCATTAACAATTATCAATAATCCCTTATTAATAATCATTAAGACCTTGAACACACCACACCTGACAACAGTTTTTATCATCTTTTTTTTTTGTTTTTTTGTTTGTTACACAGCCAAAAGTGGGCCCTTTTTGCTTGTTGCAAGAAAAATAAATAAATTAAAAAATAACCGTGAACATGATTACAACAACACTTACATCAGGATTAGTTATGGTAATATTGACACCTATAGAAAATGCAATTGAAGCTGTCACTCTAAATCTTGAATTCAATAGTCGTTTTTGAATATATCAAAATTACTATCATTATCTTTGTTACTCTATAAAACCAAATGATTGTTTTTTTTTCTGTTTTTTTTCTTTAATATACCCATAAATATGTACAGTAAAGATCCAAAAACAAACCAAATGTGGGACGAGTGATTTTAAATGCCAGTGAAACTCGGGACAGGTACGGTACATTTCAAATGTGTTTGGTCATGTTTTTACAAATGTTTTTTTTGTCTTTTTTTGCACATCTATCTCATGCAATTGGAGTGACTCCCATAGACACCTATGTTGTTTAGATACTCAATACGTCATGAATGCCAGAAAGCTATGTGTTTTTTTCTCCTCCCCATATGTATTTGTACATTTCCACATAAAGATTTTTCCTCGTCCCATTTTTCCTTTTTCTTTTCTTTTGTTTAAGAAGAGTCTCTTGATTTTACAAACATTCCATGTTATTTTTATTCGGCTTTGAATTGCCTCGCAGCCGTCAAGTAAAAAAAAAATTCAGATGGCACGACATCCCTTTAAGAACCCCTTAAAGGCATTGGTGACGCTCCGAGCAACTTTTTTATGTGTGTATGTTTTTTCTTTTAAATACACAATACAAAAAAAGAGAGAGGAATTAACAAAAAAAATTAAAAATTTAAAGGAATAAAAAATCAAATAATGTTTTTCCAAACTCCAGAAGTCTGGATATTAAGGTAACCCCCCCACCCCCACCCTATTTTTCTTCTTGGATTCTGCCCATTCCGGGTGTCCAATTTATGGGCGCTTGGTGGATAATATCTGGACTACTACGAACTACATACGAGTACACACACAATGCAACAAAACATCAGCCCCGTTTCCTCCCTCGTCCTCGCTCTTTCTCCATTCCAGCAAAGAACATCATAGAAGAAGACATGGCTGCCCCCCCCACCCTCTCTGTGCAGTTCCAGGAGGACACATACAGGGAAAAAAATGCTAATCGTCCCCTCGTTCACGCACCTTATCTCACTTTTATACAAAGATAAAAACATTAAACAGAAATGTCTTTTTTTTAAATTTTTTTACCTAATATCACCCTAATCCAGTGATTTTACAGGTGGTTACATTCCTCCCTCCCTCCCTCTTTGATACTTGTGGGAATGGAAGGAAACCTCTTCACCCACCCTGAGTCTAAAGAGGCAGGGTGCAGCTCAATAATGTCAGTTTGTCCTCTCTTTGCTTCTGATCTCTTTGACTTTCTGTGCGTTAAGAGAAAATTCCCTAAATCCTTTGTGTTAAGAGTTTAGAATTGAGATCAGCCCAGGAAGGAAAGAAAGAAAGGTGGCAAGCTGAGAGTATTGAGATGCAGCCCGTGATAGCTACCTTCCTAAATCATTCCCACCCTTCTTCCTACCGGCCTCTCTGCTCTTTTACCGCCTGCTGTCTAAGAGTAGGAGAGGTGGGAGCCATTGGAGATGTGCGAAGTGACTGAGGTGCTTCGGCTCAGGACGCCGTCGCTACCCCCAGCGCCTCCAGGCCCCCCACCGGACGCCGTTCTCCTCAGAGGTTGGGGGCTGTTTCTCAGGGCCATCAGGCTGGGGGCGCCACGCACGGCCAGCCCGCTGCCGCCGCCACCACCACCTCCACCGTAAATCCCCCCCTGCGAGGAGGAGGAAGAAGAGGAGGAGGAGGACGGCCCGGAGATGGAGGGAGGGGCAGGGGGTGGGGGAGGCAGCATCGCCAGGGACTGAGAGGAGGAGCGCGAGGGCAGGTGATGGGAGAAGGGCAGGGGGTGTGGGTGGGCCAGGTCGCCGCCGGAGCCCCGCACTCCGGCCCACTCCCGCTCCCTCTCCTTCTCCCGCTCCCTATCTCGATCCCTCTCCCGCTCACGGTAGAGCTGCGGTGTGCTCTGGTGGTGGTAGTGCTGGGGCAGGTGATGGCGCTGGTGGTGGGAGGAAGACGAGGAGGAGGAGGAGGAGGAAGAAGAGGCGGAAGAGCGCGACGAGTGGTGCATCTCCCTCCCCTCCCGGCCCAGCCCCAGGGCCATGCCCAGGCCGTGCGAGGAAGAGGAAGACTCGCTCCTGCGATCCCCGCCACCGCTGCTGTTGTGGCTGCGGCGGGAGAGCTGCTGCGAGGGCACGTTCTGCGGGTGGATGCCGTGACTCCAGTGGCCAGCCGAACGGGAGCTGGAGGGCGGCACGTTGGAGTAGCCCTGCTTGGGGTAGGCTTCGCTGGGAATGCCGGTCAGCGCCATGTTGCTGAAACCCAGACGGAGGCTCTCGGAATCAAACGTCTCAATCTCGCTGGCCTGCCGTTCCAGGAGGGTGCGGATACGCTCTGAGCGCTCGTTCTGCAGGGACAGCATCTCCTCCTCGATCTGAGCAAACAGCAACAAAAAACACATTTGCAATCATTGCAATAATAAAGACAAAAGTACTTAAAAACTGTGATTCAGACCATAAACTAACCAGGAACGAGTCTAATGAGGTCAAGTTAGATTTAGAGCCATTCATCCACAGATTTCTTTTGTTCTTACAAACCCTGCAGATTTAAGGCATGTCTTCATAGGATTCCTGCTTTGGATGGCTACATCCATCTTTTATGTACAGTCTATGATTCTTCAGTCAATCTGAGGACATGGAGAACTTTTGATCATCATCCTTCGTAGACAGAGCTGCTCAGATGTCATTATGAGACATCAATAAAACACAAACTGCAGGCGTTAGATTGTAATTGTTAACCTTTAACACAGGGACACTGTGTTAAAGGTGCCCAGACAGCAGACAGATCTGAGCCTAATCTGGACTATTTTTGGCACTTATTTGCTACGTTTGGTTCAGTTACGATGCTGGCCAGATGCGACTCAAAAGTCCCGACGTGCCTGAGTTGTGCCCTGCACAAGTTGGCTACACTGAGACAACTAGACTACGCATCAGGGAGGCGCACAAGTCGAGGCCAAATGTGGCCTGTAGGAGAACTTTGGATGACGAACACCAAAAACGTTTTGCCATCTGGGTGTTGTCAGTGACTGTAATTTACTGTAATTTCACACCCAGTCTGGGATCTTCTCTGTTTGCTTGTTTGAGTTCCTTGCACTTTATTCTAAGAAGCTTTACTTTGAACACAAGTGACAAAAGGCTCTAACCCTCTGTTCCAGCAGGGCCCGGCGGATGGACACCCTCTGCTCCAGGTCCTTGACTTCTCTCTCGTGCTGCGTGTCCGTGTGGATCTTGATCTTGCTCTGGTAGGCGTTGAGCAACTCCAGCTCCTGCTGCAGCTGCATCCGCAACACCTTGTACTCCGCTTCCTGCGTCTCATCCAGTCGCAGCTTAGAGGAAGAGGAAAAAGGAGGGTGTTTTAGTGGGAAAAAACAAACGGAGAGAGACCTGAAGAAGCTGTAGGTGGAATCACTTTGCATCAGTGTTCATGAGGTTAGAAGAGGGAAGAGAAGGGGAGAGGATTTGGAAGTTCATTAAAAGCATGTGTACATATTCAACATATTCCAAAATAAACCAATAAAATAATATTTTCTTCAAACTTCGTGTAAAAATCTGTAACGGGTATCTGGTTGAAGTGCTTTGACCTCTGTGCGTATGTGTGTCATGTCTGTTTTATAGTTTGGCTCATGTTTCAAATGACAGATAGATAAATATATATTTTTCTGACCTCTAGATTATAAGTTTAATCAGTGTTTGGGAAACCGTCCCAAACAGACTTTAGCTGCAGTCGCAGCATGAGTAGAACAATCAAGGGCGCCGGGGATTTGGCTTAGCGGACCTACGTGGCACTGTGCCGTGCCGAGGTAATTAAAGTAGCGCGGGGGCTTATGTCATCCAAGAGACATTTTGTTACGTCCCATCATCTTCTTACTGCGTTTCATTCATTTAGGAACTTGGTGTGGGAGACATTCACACATAGATCCTAAGAGGCCGGTGACTGACAGAGAAGCTTTTACATGATGGTCTGAAAGTTATTAGGAGGTGGCGGCTTAGAATTTGACTCTTTAATGTAAGGGCACCTTTCACAGTAAAAACTAGAACCATGATTATTATAAATCAGCTCATTTCATGCTTAATATGTAAAAGAGAACGGGTGGCAGGCTTCAGCACAGTTTAAATCAGTCTAAATTACATTTAAACTTTATTGTAGGTTCTGCTGTGGTTCATGTGACATTGAAGCCTGACTTAATTATCTTGTTTCTCCTTAAACTGGAGTCACTGCAGCTGGGAAGTGGAAAACAAAAAGACAGCAGAGGCGGGATCTTTGCAGTGTTGCATATGGGAAAAAGACCTTGTTGGTCCATGGCCGGATTGATCTCCTGAAGAGTCCCAGGGCATCACTTTGTTGTTGGGCCCCCCAGTTTTTCTTTTTTTCCCCAGGGTAGGCTAAAATATTCAAGTGCTTTAGACGTGAATGAACTGATTCACAGACTGCCTGAAAGTCTGGTAGTGGATTAACCGTGTTGTGATTTTACTTGTGCGTGTTTTATCATTTGTTGCGATGATGAAGGAACAGCCTGATAGTTCATCTGTCGTCCAACAACAGCAACATCCTCGGCTGTTTTGGTCCGCCGATTACACATTAATCATTGACCAAACAGACTCAATTTAAAATGAAACGGGACCTGGCACAGCGGATATTTTACCCAAGTGGGAGTTAGAAGCGATTGTTTTGATTACACAACATGGCTTAAAACTGGCTTTTGGGGCCTTGATGGGTATTCAAGTTTAGTCAATGTGCTGCACCCCCTTTAGGAAAAGTGAAGTATGTTGCTCATATATATATATATATTTATATAAAATGATGGATTTAAAAAAATATTAAAGATAAACTGAGTTTATAGCACTCTTATGTCGCTGAATAATAATCTTCTGAACCTCTAACAAAGCTGTCGTCACTTTTTCCTCTTATTCTCACTTTAAAAGGATGTTTTGAGGGAGGAACTGTTTAACTGCAGGGGCAGGTAGCAGGGCAGATCACCAGCTACACAACTTAACACTGAGGGACCAGTGTTAAGGTGGCTGGTTGGCTGGCGAGCAGACAGGCAGGCAGGTGGGTGGGCAGGATGGCCCCCAAGCCAGGGACAGCAGTGGTGCTGGTGGTGTGGTGCGAGTGTGAAGTGAACGACGTCTCCTTGCCTTACTCACAGCTTGTGTGGACAGCATGTCATTGATGGAGTGGTCATACTGCTCGGCCAGGATGGCCAGCTTACGAGTCTGCTCATCCTTCAGCCGCTTCAGCACAGCCTTGTGGTCCGACTTGGGCGTGTTCTCCAGGAGGTGGTTGCGCAGGGCCTTGTACTGGCGGGTTTGGATCTTGCAGGTGTCCTGGAACTGACGCTTGATCTGAAGCTCTTTGGACTGGAGGAGAGAGAAGAGAGATGGAAGCAGCTCGGCTAAAGTGCTCCTATTGTTTGTAGAAATGATCACGGTGACAGATGTCACAGATGTGTCAAACATTTTACACGATATTTAAAGTGTAAACACCTGCTGAACACCATTGTGGCCACATTAACATATATTATATTAACACGTTGGAGTTTTACTGTTTATGAAGACTTGTGTAGTTGGATGTTCAAAATCCACGATCTAAATTGTAAAGCGTCTAAAAATCACATTTTCATGTCTGTATCTGAGATCAACATTTATATTTAACAGGTTGGATTAATAACATTTGAATAAACACAAAGAAACTGTTAAACAGTCCTACTTAACGCCAATGTGATCAAAGCTCTGTGATGGTCTTAATAAGATGACTTGGCTTCTTTTATTTCAATAAAAATTTACCTTTTCTTGTTGCTTATGTCAATATTATTATCTTCTGAAGAAAGCACTTGAAATTCAAAGGGTTAGAGGGAGTAGCAGAGTTGAAATTTAAAGCTCTGCGATTTTACACGATCGCTGTGAACTTTTACAGGTGCTCACATGAATCAGCAGCTGGACTAAACATACCGTACACAGTCTGCTCAAAAGTCTATGAAACTGGTTTATTTTTATAATGTTCTGAGAAAAAGATTAAAAGATCACGTCGGCCGGTGACTTACTGGGGCAAAGTTAAATGGCTGTGTTGAGATTACTGTGCAAGGAAAATGTAATACACTGATCCAAGGCAAAGCATGAAACCTTATACAAACGCACTCTCTAAATGGGTAGGAAAAAGTTTTGCTGTGTCATAACCGTACATTTTGTGGTGGCCTAATGAATTTGTTCTGGTCCTGTAACTGTTACTCCATCACTATGTGGGAGCTCTTTAATGAAAATGAGTATTTTTAAATGCTAAAATATAATTATTTTTGTTATCCATGAATCTTCTAATTCCCCTCACCAAAAGAAAGAAGGAAAAAAAAAAGCAGGAATTAATAGTAAAGCACATTATTTTTTAATTAAGGTGGCAAATTTCAGTTTTTATTATTTTTTATGTAGTGGTTGAATGTTATGCTTGATTAATTTCTGACTTCCCGGAGACACGTCCAGTGTGCCCACTCAAATTTCTGTGTATAAAAACATCACTTCAGTAATTTTTAAACAAGCTTTTGATGGACTTAAAATCGTTTTGTATTGATGACAGGCAGCCTGATACATTTGTAAAGCACTGTGCATGCACGTATATATGTAAGAACACCGCATCCACTTTCTAGGACCTTTAATCCGAGGCTTATTCTTAAGAATGAGCCTTTTTGTATATTTGTCAGGCGAAGATAAATAAATGCAGTTGTTTTCTTGTCATTGGCCGATTGTACTGCACAAACTAACGAATCATGTCCAAGAAAAACTAATCTCATTACACTAAAAACTGATGAATACTCTGCTGTTAAACAACAAACGTCCTACACCTCAAGAACAATCTGGGTCAAGTCGAATCAGATGATCACCGTTTGAAATCACAAATATTTGCAAGTTCTGATCACAATTTTGTGTTTATACTTGCTAATAATGTTTTTGTTGGCTTATACATGGAGGCAAAAGGGGAACATAAATGACAACAGAATGTGTGATGATACAGGAGGAATGAACAAAAAGGTAAAAAGGATTCTTTGTATGAGGAAGAAAGTAAGCAAATGAAGACGTGATAATAATGGAAACAAAAAAAAAAAATCATAAAAACAAACAAGACAATGATTTGAACACAAAAGAATTTATTTTGTGTATGACAAAATGTTTCTCTATGCTTGCGAGCACACGGCTGTACAGTATGCCAACACTCATGCAGCTAAAATGAGAATAAAAGGACGACGAAATGTCTGCCCAACACAATGCAGCACTGGTCTTATAAATACTGCATTAATTAAATATATATATTAAAAAAAAAAAAACTCAAGGTGATATAACTCTGTGGAAACACTCAGTGTCACAACAAAACAGAATGCAGACATGTAAACATACACAAAAGGAACAAGTTACATTCAAATAAAACATTGATTGAAATGTCTCTCGAATTCCCAAATGCAAAAAAACCCAACAAAAAAATCTCAAAAACACATTTTTTTCCTTTCTTTTGGGTGAAATTACAGTTAAGACTGAGCTTTCCCACTCAGTACCGTTCTTCCACATAAACAGCTCACATGTGGCGACACAAACAAAGCTCTTTATTCCTGCGTTTTTAAGCGTCAATGCATTTTTACGCATTTGCTCCGGCTTCATTTAGATGAACTCGAAGTACTTTGGTGTTTAGCAGAGACACAAAGAGCAGAATTAATCCTAGGTCTCATTGGTCTGACTGCCGTGGAGCTAAAATGATGAACTGACTCATCGTAAAACTCATTTTCTCATCATTTCAGTCTTTGTTTCAAACAAAAGAATTATTATTATTTTTTTTTTTTTTTAAAAAGGGCCAAACATTTTGGTTTTCAGCTTCTCTGATTATCTTTGGGTTTTGCTGAACACGTTGGTTCGGGTGAATTTGAGATGCAATAGTTGTATTCTTTAAGCTTCACAAGCTAAAAATTGGTATAAATAAAAACAAATTGAACCTAAATTGAAACGATCTTTTCATAGAGATTTGTATTTCTTTAATACCTTTCAACACAGTGCAAAACAAAATATTGATAGAATCAGATATCGGCCTTCTCTTCATTTGATAGTGAGCTGCTCAGCCTCATCTTTCACATTCAGTAGTTTCAATCTTTTTACTATAATTCTACCTCAAAAGATTGTCTATATGGCTTCATATTAAACGAGTTACACTGAAATATTAAGTAGTTTCTTATACTTTCACTATGCAAAAGCATATCCTGATTATCCTGACTCCTCATGTTTCCGCATAGATTTAGGATATTGCTTCACAACACTCTTTTTTTTTTCAATTACTACGAGTGAAATGTTTACATGGTAAATCATAACAAGATTATTGCACAACATGCAATAAAATATAATAGTCATAATATCTAACTAGAATCTAGATGATGTATTCACCAGCTGCATGTATGACTATAATAATTATAGCAGTAATATGTATAAACTTATTCTAGTTCAACTGAATATGTATTTTGTTCCAGCTAAATGGCCCCATAATTGATCATTTAAGACCAAACTATTAATAATCCTTCCTCTCTGCTCTCACGATGGTCCGAGATGTTTCCACTCAGCGGTTTATTGCACTTTTCAGTCGGCTGAGAGCTAGTGTTCAGGCTGATGTTAGTGAAATTATTGACGATCTTTCATTTTCACAGTACTTTGTGCTTTGGGGAGAGATATTACAGCCATGGAGCTACATAACACTGTAATATTTGTTCGAAGCACTGAGGAAACAGCGCACCCTGTGAAGTAAGACAACTATGAAGAAGAACAAAAGATTGCACAAAAAACGGTCTCAAAAATAACCATAAAAATATCTGTCTTACAAATTAAGAGCAAAATAATAAAAATTAAAGAAACTTTTAAAGGAACTTTTACAAAAAGCAAAAATAATGAAATATTAAAACTTCACTGGGTTTCGTTCAGCAACTGTGGGTTCGACAGCTTGTTCAAGTTGGTCAAGCCAACTCATTGAGTAATATGGCTTGTTACACACACACACACACACTTCTGCAGCTGAAAACACTTTCAGCCAGCGCACACAAACCTCTGTGTGCACACGAGTGTGTGTGTGTGTGTTAAATACGGCTCATCTTTAAGAAATGTGATCAGTTTGGGTAACAAAGGAGACAATGTGGCCCAAACACACAATGAATGGCTGAACAATGGCGTGCGCACACTCGCTCGCACACACACATTCACACAATCTCACACCAAAATGTTCCCGACATGTCTCACTCTTGCTATCTCCATGGCCGAATTTTCCCCTTGACAAACCGTCCCGATGAAGTTCGCCTCAACCCACACTCCCACCTCGTCTCCTCACGAAACATCTTCTCCCTCTCTTCCCTCCTCTGTCTCTCCCTCTCTCTCCTCCTCCTCTCCCTCTGTCTCCTCTCTCTGACCTCCCGGGGCAGCAGGCGGGGCAACCTGCTTGGAATTTCCTTTTTCAAGATGCCGAGGGTTCTGAGTTTTATCCTGACCCCAAGCGGCAGCTTTTTAACGACCTGCCGGGCTAGTTTTAGCACTACAGAGTTAGCTAGATCTGCCAAGACGCCGAGGGGGCGTCGGCCGAAACGCTTCACCCACAGCAGGCCCTTGGCTACAAGAGAGGTGCTCCTGCATTGAGCCTGATACTCTAAAGCCAGGCTCTTTAGTGGAACTGGGATTTTGGACCGGCGAACGCCCCAGTTGCGGCCTGCTTTAGGAAACATCTCATAAAGGTTACGCTCAGCCACACCGCCCAGGACCGACTGGCACATGGCAAACAGCGGCCGAGGCAGGCGGAAGAGGATGCGCATGCAGAGGCGGTTGACTTTGCGGGGCGCGTGTTGGAAGAAATCACGAGCTGGTCTGACAATCAGGACCACGACCAAATAGAGGGAAAGGAAAATGGAGGGAGAGCTGAGGAAGGAGGCGGAGATGAAAATAATCGGGATGTAATAAATCCCCAAACTGATGGAGAGTCCTAAGCTGAAGAGGCCATTGGCCCAGAGGCTGAGCGTCAGGTAGGTGGAAAGGGACAGAGAACAGCAGGAACGAAGGAAAAGGTACGAGAAGAAGAGCGCCAAGAAGGCGAGCTCAGCAGAGAGGAGAACGGACGCCACCGAGGGCAGGGGTGGAGAGCGGCGGAGGGAGAGGAGGAAGATAGAGAGCAGCAGCAAAGTGAGGTTGGAAGGCTGTGCAGCGACAGAGAGGGAGAGGAGGAGGCAGATGCCGTGAGAGAAGAGTGAGGGGAGAGAAGTCTGGGCGGGAGGCGCGGGTGGGGGTGAGACGGGTATGGGCTCCAGCTCCTCTGAGGCGTCAGGGAAGTAAAACTCTGACAGCTCATCGATGTCTCGCTCACGCAGCCGCCTCTTTTCTGGGGACGAGGACAAGATGAGCTCCGACGGACAACCGTCAGCTACACCCCTGCCCTCTTCTTCATTGGTCTCTATGTGTGCAGATTTACTGTGATCCTCTTCGTACTCCCACTGCACTCCTTCTACTTCCCTCACCTCCGTCTCCTCTTCTCCAACTTTCCACTCAACTACATCTTCTCTGCCGTTAGCTTCTTCTGATTTACTTCCCTCCTCGTCCTTTCCCTCAGCCACAGAGACACTCACATCCTCCATCTCATCTACCCCACTGCTAAAAACTTCATCTTCATCATCTACTACTCCATCAAGCTCATCCCCAACATCATACATCTCCTTTGCCGCCACCTTGCTCTCCCTTTCTTCCTCTAGCTCCACCCCCCCTCCCTCGCTGTCCGAGCTGCCGCTTGGCCCCTCTGTCGGCTTGCTCTTTCCCTCCTCGGGAGACCCCTGGCTCTGGGTGCTGTCACTCACTTTGAGGCTCTTGGGCTGCTGGCGGACCTCCATGGCGTGTTTCTGACGCAGCTCTTGTTCGCGCCTCTTGTTATACTCCATCTGGTTGGTGAGCTCCGTCTGGTGTTGCGTGCGGATCAGCTCGGCCCGCGTACGCTGCACCAAACTCAGCTGGCGGAACTCCAGCTCCTGGGTGGATTCGTGGTGACGCAGCAGCATGGCACACTCCAAGTCCTTCAGAGTCTGCTTTTTGTTCAGATCCTGAAGAAAAAGGAGAAAAAACAAAAGATGCAGAAGGTGACTTGTAATACTGGGAGGACAGAAACCTGCAATGACCACCACAGGATCTCTTGCCAGGCTTCAGCTACAATCATGGTAAAAAGTATACCCTCAGATGAATGAACAGTAATTCATGACATATGATATTGGGTCATTAATTAAAAAAAAAAAAAGAAGAAGAAGCCAAAATTT
>VOQK01011673.1:30544-46078 GCA_015052645.1 Benitochromis conjunctus
TTGTCCAATCTCAGCTGATGTTCATCCATCTCGGCCTTCAGCTTGTTCTCCAGGCCCATCAGCTGCTTCTGGTGCTGACGCCGCATTCGCTTATATCTGTGAGGAGAAACAAGGTTACCTAACGGGTAATAATCAGCAAGCATTATATAAATAAGCATTAGTTTTATTTTATTTGTATAAAGTTCAAAGAGCTGTGCAAATACACTTGACAAGTTGTCGCTTTGATTGTCTTATACACCATCAACAATTCACAACTGTGACCTCACCCAGACATCTGCTCTCTCAGTGCAGAGCCCTGCTCGTGTTCCTGGATCTGACGGGTGACCAGTGAGGCGGTCCTGATGGTGGCAAAATGGTCTCGGCCTCGTCTACGTCTGCCCCCTCCCCCTCCACCAGCAGATGCCGCTTCTCGCTGAGAATCAACCTCTGGCTGATAGGGATCATCATAGATGTTGTCATGACTCTACAAGGTGGAGAAAATTAGAGCAATTAAAGGTGGCTACAAATGTTTTATCTATCTCAACTCAGTGTCATCCTAGCATTTCAAATAAATGAAACTAATTATTGCGAATGGAAAAACTCCCAGGAGGCTGTCCTCATAGCATGTCTGCTACCAGGCATTTGTTTTGTAGGTGCAACATTTCCAATCTGCTGTGCATCTGGTGCTGCTTTTGCCGTCCTTTTCCCATAGGTGGCGCCAGATCGCGCACTGGTCAGGTGGAAACAACAGAACAGCGTCCCCCTTTGGCTTATCCAGACTAAAATAAAAAGGTAAAATAGCTCACCTGTAAATATTACGCAATGCTTTGAGCCTGAAAGTTACAAGTCTCTCACCAGATACACACTAAACTCACACTTAACACTGAAAGCTTGAGTTTTTTTTGTGTGTGTGTGGGGGCAGGCAAACCCAGACAAGGCACAAGTACCCTTCAGCGTATGGGTCACCTGCTCAACCAGGTGAGCTATGGCAGTGATTGAGGGGCCGGACTGTCAAACAACACATCCACCCACAGACGTGTTAACACGTGGACTGACCAGCGGCTTGTGCAGGACGGAGCTATTGGAGGTGACGGTGTGCTCTCCCTCCTGCATCATGGCCATCTCCCCACTGTCGTCAGAGCCGTCTGCCAGACTGTTGACCGAGCTACTCTGGGAGCTGGCGCTGATGGACATGGACGGCAGAGAGTGGGAGCTCTCCATGCTGTTGACTGTGCCGGTGCGCAGCATGTACTGCTCCACATCCTGGAGGGAAAAAAAAATAAAGCAAAGTTCTTGCTAAAATAATGACGAAGCTCCAAAAAAGAAAGAATAAAGACTGTGATTGGGGTTTATTTGCTCAGTGGGACTGTATTTATCAAAAAAAAACAAAAAACAAAAAACAAAAAAAATCATACTGAGCAAAGATATTTAAACATCTCATAGACTGAGCCGCATTCACTATTCTTTTATTTACTTTTGTTTAAACAGCCATCAAAGAATTAAATAGATAAAAAGGTCTTTGTATGAGGACAAAAGGGTCTTATTTACCTTAGGTCTTTATTCTTATAGTAACCAGTGACTTTATTTACCTCAACTGCAGACAAGAATAGGCTTTAAAGCAGGTTTTTCACTAGAGGCAGACGCTCATTCATGCGCTTTGTATTCATGAGTACAATTGTTCATGTTTCAAGACTTTCATTTGCTCTGTCAACATTACCACATTATACTGGCACAACAGTGTTTCTATGAGATTTTTAAAAAATGTAAAAAAAAAAAAGAAGACGAAAAAAGCACAAAAATTTTCTAATTTGTGGCTTAAATAATTCACATTGCATTCTGGATCTATTTACAATTGCAATGTAATATAAACTGCACTTCTTATAATCAATTAACCAAATCCAAAACAACACAGGGCTCTCATTCTGGGCGATGTGGTATCATCACCTTTCCCTTGACATTTCTGTTAATCTTCTCTTAAGCATATAACTAAAATCAGGAGAGGAACTCAAATATTCAAAGTGAGGATAAATTAAGAGATGCCCCAAAGAGTGGTGTTTGGTACTTGTTAATTGTACTTTCATGTTTCACTTTCTTTATCCCCTCTCACATATGAAGCAGCTGTTCTCGTGTTATCAGCCTCTCAAGTCTGACATCAATAGCCATTTTTGGGCCCAAACTCTTTTGCGGTTTCCAAATAATAAAACAAACACTGTGGCATCACTGAGAGTTCAAAATGGCCCACATTTGCTGATTTCCAAAAAAACGATCAGTGTGACTGCTCTGAGGGAGGGACTTCTAAAAAAACAAAAAACTAAAAAAAAAACTAAATCATGTGTTTCTGCTATCACTTTGGCCATAAACGAAGACAAAAACTAAACAGTGGCAAAGTTTGTAGGGCTATTAAAGCTGGGCTAGCTGGTGTGCTAACACGTGAGATGATCCCTCCACAACACGAGGTTAGTCATTTATATGCTCCTGTGTGCTTTGATGACTCATTATGAAACATTCCTGATCCTAAGCCTCATGTGTCCACAGAGACCTTATGAATAGTGCTAATAAGAGAACAGAGGCTGAAACTGTCCATTGATTAATATTAGGGGCTTGTTTATATTAAATAAAATAGAATAAAAGCATTACAGGGTTGATACGTCATCACTTATCAACCTTATCACTTGACTCCTGCCCCCTTCCTTACCTCTTCCTCATCGCCTCCTTCAGGTGCGGGACCATTGTGCGCCTCATGAAAGAGGATTTTCTTCATCTTCCTGTACTGAAGGTTGTCCAGCTCACGAACAGCATCCTTGGTGCGTGCGATCAGGTCCATCACAACTGTCATGGGACGCTCTCTGCATAGGAAATGGTGCTGGTGGATGGAGGGTTGAAAGAAGAGGTGAGATGGATAGAAACAGGATGAAATACTTCAGTCTGACAGTTAAAAATACAAGGACATGCCTATCATTGTCGGCACAAAACTTATACATCCAAGTAAAATAAAATCATTGTCTTCCATAAAAAAAATAAAAAAAACCCTCCTTGACGACTATTTGCTTGCACACTGAACCTTCACTCAGTGTTTTCCTTCAAGCCTAAAAATCTGCTTTGAATTTAAAGCGCAAATTAAATGATTTATTTCTCCCAAAGCAACAAGCTGAAAAGAAACTGCTAGACATCTCAGTTAAAAATTCATCTTCAATCTGATAATCACAAGGCTGTTTGCACCTTGAGCAGCACATCAGAGGTAGGTCTGTCCTGGGCGATCTTCTGCAAACAGGAGTCCACAAAATTGCGGAAATAATCCGACCTGAAAATTGGCAAAACATCATAATTATACATATCATTTAAGCAATGCATAATGCATTATTACACTTACATAGCAATCTTAATTATGCTATGATTATATTATCAATTAAAGTAGCTGGCAAAATTTGTTAGCTCCATTAAAAATGCCAGTAAGTGCCAATGTAGTTTTAAAAAATATATATTTTTAATAAAACCAATTATGAAATGAATTATGGAAAGACACAGGCAGGTTGCCGGTTCATCGTCTCTCACCAGTGATTAGACTGCAACACAGGGCTCTCATTCTGGGCGATGTGGTATAAGGCACTCATAGCATTCATGTTGAACAGAGGAGGCTTCCTTTCCGCTGGAGAGCCACAAAGCACGACATAGCGTGACAGAAGGAGAGGCAGATAAAGAACAAGGAAGGGAGGAGAAAAAAAAAAAAGAAAAAAAAAAGAAGAAGTAAATGGCTGGACACTTTCAGCTTTGTGAACACAAAGAGAGACACGTGTGGAGCACTGTATGGCCAGCTCTTACCCAGCTCTATGCAGGTGATGCCAAGTGACCACACATCCACCTTCCCATCGTACTGGCCCTCGTCCATGGCTAAGATCACCTCAGGGGCCATCCTGGGTGGAGGAAACAACAACAACGCATCAGCAGTAATTCAGCCATTTCCAGCTCTCTTCCTTTGATCCAGCACAAAAAGGCACCTGGGGGCTCACTGTTGTTTCCAGCATCTGTCCCACCAAAACAGGCGGCATGAGCTTTATGCTCATGTAGAGTGACAACAAATAATTGTGGCTGCTGAATGATGACAGGTGAGTATGGAGTAAACCTCCTCAAATACACTGAAATGGAAAGATTTGGTGGCAGAATACCTTTTTTTTTTTTTTTTTAAATTAACAACTTAAAATTAAATGCCCACTCATCCTGCACATAAAATTTTCCAAGTGTGAACTGTACTCTGCACGCTTTGAATGAATTTGAATGTGACATTTGGGTGGCCACACCTTGTTTCACAAATGTGAGCACAAATGAAGCAGAGCTGGCAGCGTTTAGTCAGCTATCTTAGGTTTAATGCAAATTCATGCGGGTTACCTGTATGATTAGAGACTACACTTTATCTAGGCACCAGCACTACACTAGATATTAATGAATATTTAAAGTGTCAAGATCAGAGGACATGTATCCGGTTTTACAACTAAAAATCATTCCTCTTTACACTCAGTGGCCAAAGTAGATGCCACAGAGCAGTCATGCTAACAGTCTGAAAAGCCCATCTCGTCTGCAGAGACATGACATCATCATCTTAGGGATATCCTCTTTCTTTGACATCACACAAAGCTAGGAGTTGAAAAAACAGAGTGAAATGGAGATCTCAGAGCCTGAGATTACTTATACATACACTGACCTCAGTATTTGAACTTTAACATGAGCTTCTAGGATTGGAACATCACAGGTACACTTTAACCCCTTATGATTTTTGTTAGTCTTTGAGACTTCTTTGAGAATCGACAACGAGTAGACAAGTGAGACACTGTTTTGATGTTTTACCAGTAAGGTGTTCCCACGAAGGAGTTGGCTGGAGCGACAATAGAGGCTGAGCCAAAGTCTCCCAGTTTGACCTGACCTGGCTCTGTCAACAAGATGTTTCCGGCCTTCACATCCCTGAAAGAGAAACGATCAGACGGGAGAAAATGACGGGTCAGGAAAAACACGACGGAGACAAAACAGTTTGAGAGAAAAAGCATTGTTGGAGGCTGGGGAGCAGCGTGATGCAGTGTGTGAGCACAAGCACCATTGCATAAGCTTATCTCCGGCAGCACAGTTTGTGCTTTCTCCCCTCTATTTGTTTAGTCTCTTGTCAGAAGCGTGGGGGAGGAGCGCAGAATAGATCCAGATAAGTGAGAAATGAATAGGGGTTACCTGTGAATCATGTTGTGAGAGTGAAGATACACCAGTCCCTGCAGTGCACCATGGGTTATGGCAGCTATCTCCACTTCCTGCAGGGGTTTCTTGTGGACTGAGTGAAGAGAGAGATTTGGGGATATCAGGCATAGTTTATGTGAACGTAAACTCAAACATATAGCTTTGTCATTACTGATTTGTCTCACTCACCTTCTAAAAGGTCAGAAGCTGAACCCAAGCAGTACTCCATCACCAGCTAGAAGAGAGACAGGGGGAGTGTTAAACTGCAAACCAAGAGTACACATGGCGTTAAAAACTTTGTCACACTTGACCTGAGCGGAAAGAGCTTTTTGTACCAGAGCCTTCAGCCCATTTATCAAAGTTTTAACACTGCTGTCAAACTAAGGTGCAGTCTGGGAAAGTGTTCTCATGCCCGCCTCACAATGGAGCTCTGCGAGCCAAAGTATGCATCAGATGTAAAAACCAACCATCCCACATAATATGCCATTACTTAGGCATCTAATAGATAACAATGCACCTTAAAAAAAAAAAAAGAAGAAAAGAAACATTTCAAACCTTTTTTTTGTTTTAATTTAGATGATCATGACTTATACCTTGTAAAAATCAGACAAACAGAATGTCAAACAAACATTTTTATACATGGTTGGAGCGCCGTTAGCATGAATCACTGCATTAATGCAGCATTGTGCACAGGAAGCCCAGGCTGCTCTGACACCTGCCTTCATCCTATCTGTATTTTTGGGTCCAGTGTTTCGCATCTTCATTTTGACAATAACAACACAGACACTCTCTGGGGTAAGGTCAGATGAACTGGCTGGTCAATGAGGCACAGCAATACCGTGGCCAGCAAACCATTTGCTAGTAGTTGCCGTACTGCGAGCAGGGGCTAAATCCTGCTGGAAAAGGAAATCAGCATCACATCTCCATAAAGTTTGTCAGCAGATTAAAGCACAAAGTGCTCTAAATCTCCCGGTGGGTGGCTTTGTTGACTGTAGACTTGATAACACAGTGGATCAACCGACACCAACACGAGGAGATGACATGGCACTGCAGAAACGTCACGCTGGACTTCAAGCACCTTGGATTTTGTGCCTCTCTACTCTTCCTTTAGTCTTTAGGACCTTAAATTTGACTTTCATGTGAAAAGAGAAGCACTGAGCAGCAGTCCAGTTCTTTTTCTCCTCTGCAAAGATGCTCCTGACGTCATCTCCGGTTCAGGAGTGACTCGATTTTAGGAATGCTAAAGTTGTAGATGCTTTCCTGGAGAAGTACTGACACCAGCCTTAGTCCACTCTTTGTAAAGTCGCCCAAGTTCTTGAATTGATTTTCTTGTCAATTCCATCAAGGCTGCAGTCATCACTGTTGTTTGTGCAACTTTCCATTAATATGCTTTGACCGAGCACTCTGAACAGCCAGACTTTTCAGCAACGACATCCTGTGGCTTACCCTCCTTCTGGAGTGTGTCAGAGATCATCTGGACAACAGTCCAGTCGTCTCTATGATTGTGGTTACATGTAGTTACAGTTCAACTGGACTGAGAGACACTGCGAATTTCTACTGTTCAAATACTAATATACTAAAATATTGTATCTTTCTTACAAGAGTTGCTCATTGCACTACAAGCCATACTCAAATTTAAGAAACATTTAAAAAAAACTTTCACAGTATTGTAATTTTCTGAAATGCACTAATATGTTTTGTTATAAAAACACACCAGTTAATTACAATGATGTCATTTTTAGAGCTTTTTTGTTTTTTGCCACATCAACCTTCTCCGGGGACTGAGAGCCTTTTGAGGATATCTGGAACGAAAAACTGCATTTTGGCTGCAGGAACCAGAGACTATATTTAATTCCTGCAGTCACAGTGAAACAAACAGACTCTGTGGCAACTGCAACTTGCCTCAAGCTGCACAGAAAAAAGGAGGAAGTACCAGAAACCGGTTTCAATATTAGAACAAATGGTCAACGTTTCATGTTTTTATTCACACTGAAACAAAAGGCAGGGTTTGCTGTTCTCTTCCCGACAGAGAGAGAGAGAGAGAGAGAGAGAGAGAATGAAAGACTGAGCTAAGTGGGGAGAGTAAGTCAAGCGGTGAGAACCAAATTTGATGTTTTCATGGTTGTTATGATCTCAAGTTGAAATAAAAGTAAAATGAAAAACTGAGATAAACTTGTTTATCAATCACAGCACTGCTTTTACTCATCTTTGAGATTTTTCAAATATAGTGAAAATGAACACAGGAATATGCAGAGGGGACGAAGTTCCGGGTGTATTTTTTCAAGCCATCAGTGCCCCAAATATGTGCATAAAAATCTGGAAGAAATGTTTTTGAATTGGATGCTGAAATATCCCTGACTATATTCTTTGTTTTATTTTTTTATATGTGGCACTGGGAACGTTAACATCTTTAACAACCTCCTAAGCAGGTCACTTTCCCCATTTAAAAAGCATTCATTTGATTAATACAACACTGATGAGTGCACAGCTTTGGCACACACTCACCCAGGCTGTGTGCTCTCTCAGATAGCAGCCACGGTACTCCACAGTGTTGGGGTGGCGCAGTTTCTGGAGGAACTTCACTTCCTTGATGATATCCTGCCATTTCTAGGAGACGAGCAGAGCCTTCATCACTCGCACACAAACGCCTTCTATCCATAAGATATTACACCTGCAGCAGATCAGTCCTTAGAGAGTTGCCAGGTCTTACCTCATTGGACTGTTTGCCACTATAGGACATCTTCTTGATGGCCACCACCTCATTTGTGCGGATGTCGTGGGCCTAGTGGGGAAAATTTAAGGACAACATGCAGTAAATTTTTTGAAGCTTTGGATGCTGCTCGAACCATCTTTGTCACTATTTCTTTAAATAGCACAGACGCCCTTGTCTTGTTTTTTTCCCCTCCACACAAAGTTAATTGCAAGCAAAACTCAAATGCTTAAAGCTGGCTGAGAGCATCCGTGCAGCATTTATTCCACAAAGCACTTGAGACACATCCATCACTGCTTCTCACATTAGATACAACAAAGAAATAGCCATTATATAAAACGAGCTTTTCTGCAGAGCTTCCTTCCCTCTTCTCCTCTGCCCTCCTATCATCCCTTCATCCACAACTGGCTGCTTTTCACCCTTCATTAAACAGGGACTTTTATCCTCCGCTGAAAAGTTGTTCTCCGTCCCTGACTCGCACTGTGTTTTTACCTTTTCCTTCTCTGACCCGCCACCTTTTATCTTCACTCGACAGGTTTATCCAGCTTGTGCTCTTAATGGAAGTACCACCATCTGTCAGCTATTCTTCTTTGCTGCGCTTAGCTTTTCTTAGCATCAATCACTCCGACTCCAGCAAGATTTATAGCAGTAATTACATTTGAACCAAGTGAAACCCCCGCCCAAAAAACAAAGCAAAAATCAAAGTATGAAGCAATTTTTAATTATGCTATGAAAATTTTACATGTCAAGGTTTTTGTTTAAAATGAGCCTATGCACATAAGCACGACTGGCCTGCATGTAGTTTAGGTACTGAGTCACGTTACCTTACTTAATAAGAACTGTTATTTATAGTAACTTCCTATGAGGGAAGTAATAACCTCTCAGGTGGGCGCTGAAATGGTTTATATGCAGGAAGAACTGAGCCTACACTGTTGTCTATGGTGCCAAAATACTGATTAACTTACATAAGAAGAAAAACAAAGCCAGAGAAATAATTAGACATTAATAAGACAATAACATACATAAGGTAATGACTTTCATTTCATCTGTATTCTCATGCTTACATGACATAAATTCAGTTCTGTTTAATGTCTCAGTGTGAAGAACAGCAGTATACAACATTATGAACACCCTGCTAACTACTCAGAGACTGTACTCTTAAATGTTTTTAAAGTTTGCCAGATGACTGAGTCAGTGTGTGACTGAAAACTAAAATATCTTCCAAACTCCAGAATTCAAGAACCGATTTTCAGCTTGCTCATTCAACATTATTTGTCAGTAGCCTGTCCCCATGTTTATATTTTCGGGCGCTTTCATGTAAGCTAAATGTTAAAACCACATATCTGAACATGTTCCTACTTCTGAATTCAAATGAACATTACTATACACCTACAACTCTGTCGCAGAGCTGACAGACATAAAACACACAATTCAAACCTATAAATGAACAGAAGTATCTGAATTCATATTAAGTAACAGGCCTTCACATTTAAGCCCGCACTGAGGGGAAAGCACACTTAAGGGCTCTTGTGTGCACTCTTTCACATTTCTATTAAAGATACAAACCCTAAGAAAACGAACTTACAAAGTACACTGCTCCGAAGCTCCCATGGCCGATCTCCCTCAGGTCGGTGAAGAACTTCTCGGGATCCTCCCTCGAGAAGAGCTCAGCCACCTCCGGGTCCTTCAGGCTCCCGGCCCGCACACTCGATGGCATGGCCAGCGCCTGGTGAGAAGAGACACACTGGGTGAGCATCTGTTATTTGGAAAGGATACCAACATTTGTGCTGAAAGCATGAGTTGCCTCGGAAACACGGTCTAGTCTGTCACATGAAGTCGACACACTTGGATCTCTGTGGTGGAAATTGTTGACACTGATGTCACTTATGGCATTTAAAAAAAAAAATATTGTTCTCAACCAAAGATGAAAGGGGAAAGGTATAATTAACAGAGTACAAAGCACAAATCTGGGCTTATGCCCATGTTTTGTTTTGTTTTTTAGAAGGAAATACACAGACTTTCTCTTACATATCATCAACAATTTTATATCAGTCTTATTAAATAATTACTGTTTTTTTTTTTAAACCTATTATGGCTTTTTCTTCTTCTCCTACAGAGATATTGTCATGCATTGCAGAAGACTATCTTGCAATGCATGTATGAAGCTTGCAGAATTGCAGCACTATAACAAAGGATGGTCCTGGCAACTAACTGACCAATCGCTGATCATTTTCTTGAAGACCTGGAACATCTTTTAAATGTTTCTAAAATGTGTGGCACACTGCACTGAGCAAAACACTGCACACATGCACTGCTGGTGTGGCTAACACAAGCAGTGTTAGCTTTCTTTTCTCGTGGGGTAACGTCCACACACTTGTACAGAATGTGCTTTTGCATTGCTACAGCGGAGCGGTTAAATACCAGTTTACTGTGACACAACCTACATACATCCTTTTTCTTTAGATCACAATACTGCAGAACTGCACTGGCTAGCAGGGCTGCCATCCACACTTCTTGTTCACAACTTCCCATCACACAGAGAGGAGTCCATCCGTCTGCCAGAGCTGCAGTCCTGGCTACTAATGGGTGGCCGTGTAACATCTTAGATCAAACACTTAACTAGCATTAAATTATACATTGTAAAATACTAGCTTTTCAGTTGCAGACCAGCGAGAACAGCAATATTCAATTGCAATTGTAATGCATCATCATGCAGTCATAGCCTGTACTCTATAGTGGACACACAAATAAAAAAACCCCCCCAAAAATCCCAAACATCGACTGAAAGACTCACTTCTCTTGAGGATGTGCAAACTTTCACTGATTCCCACCAATGTGACCAACACACTGCTCTGCAGATCCATCCATCATTTACTGTTCTGCTTCTAAGGATCAAGACACTTTATATGTAAGAGAGCCCTCCTTGATCATACCCTGACAGGTGTGATCTTTTATTTTTTTGGTGGCACAAAAGTGACTTATGGTTTTCATTTTGTGGCTCATCAATGTGCATACATGTGAAAAGAGCTCATAAGAGTCCATGCTGTAATCAGCAGCCACCATTTAAATGCACTCTAAAAAAGCAGAAGTTTTGACAGTTTGCTGGTCTGGAGCATTCAGATGTGTGTTAACACAACGCCACAATCATCCCAGGAGGGAATGTCCCAAAATATTCAAGATCAGACCATGCAATGCTCAGAAGAAAAACAAAAACAAGAACTCTACAGGCCCAAGTTTGCATGTTAAATGTTAAAGTTCATGACAGCACATTGGCTTGTTTGGAAGAGTTGGCAGGAGAAAGCCTCCTCTCTTTAAAAAGAAGCGCATGGCTTAGGTTTTAAAAGCAGCATGTGAACAAACCACAAGACTTCTGGTGCTTTAGACATAAGGGACCAAAGTGGAGATGTTTTGCGACGTTAGGAGAAAACCAATTGGCATATCAGCACTAACACTTCACATCAACGGTGAAGCACGGTTGTGGAGGTGTGATGATCCGGGCCTGTTTCGCACAGGATCTGGGCACATTGCAGTCAATGAGTCAACCATGCACTCCTCTGTATACCAAAGTATTCTAGAGTCAAATGTGAAACCATCTGTCTGACCACTAAAGCTTGGCTGACATTAAGTCATGCAACAGGACAGTGAACCCAAGCACAGCAGCAATGTGTGGGCAAGAATTTCTCCACAATCATGTGAGCGACTGATAAAGTCATACATAAAACCATTACTTCGAGTTAATACTGCCAAAGGTGGCTCTACAGGCTACTGAATCTTTGGGGGTGGGGGTGATTCATGGGGTTGGGAAGCATGGCTCATATAGATAAAAAATATCAACGTGCCCATCAGCTTGAAATAACAAATCCACTCATATTTATTCACCCGGCATCATCTGTCTGTCTCTATATTTAGGGTGAACATGGTTGGCCACACTTACCGCTGTATGATTTCTTTTGTTTAACACACTGAAATTTGTGACTCCATAATGAAGTGTTTTATACATCTGGTAAACAAGCAGCTTTCTATTTAACACTGCAATAAGATATACATTTTTTAATTGCTATATTTTCACCAAACAGAATATATTTAGCTTCTGTAGAGAAAACAAACACCATTTTTGAAGCACATAATCCATTTTAAAGATCCAAAATGATCTTAAGATGGCAGCTGCAACATCTTTTTCCTCGAGCTATTCTTCTGTAATGGCTTCTTTAATCTCCCTGACACATGACACTATGATTTAAAATAAATAAATAAATCTAGACCAATTCATATTATTTTCTGCGTTCTCAATGCTGAACAAAAGATTGCTCTCATACAATGATGTTGTCACTGGTCTTTCAGCAGCCCGCACACAAAACCACACAGCAACTGTGACAAGATAAAAAGGTGCGCTTGTGTTAAAACTGAAGAACAAAACAGACAGGTTAGGCTGAACAACCAGGTGGGCTGGATTGCTTTCTTTTCCTTTAAAGCATCAAAATGTTAAGATGGTGACGCACACTTGGTTTGATTTGCATTTGTACACATTTGCACAGTAATTCTGACAGGCCTAAAAGAAATACACAAATTAAAGTTGAGATCATGACTATGAAGAGAAGCAGGCATCAAACTGACTGTGTAGTGTATTGCATTGCAGAGCATCAGTGAGACTGGATTTCTGAGGCCGATACCAAAAGCCAGGAACTACAAAAGACCAACTACAATACGGTATATATACTGACAGGATCATCTTTTTTCTCCCTAAGCCGTTTCTTTCTTTCTTCTTAATGAACTTTGACCAACAAGCAAAATTGAGGACTACATTTTGGAGCATTAACTTGGCCCTGTCTGACTCTCCATACAGCTTTTGAAATGTAGAAAACCACCAGACAACAGCAGGCCAAATTCCACATAAAAACTGCCAACCAGTGTAGCAGCCTCATGCTTTGCTTCCTGTGTGGGAACAACATGACAAGATTTACCAGTTTTAAGTGAAAAAACTTGTAACCACTATGCTTTGGAAAGCTATCATAAGCAAACATAATGATATGGCCAAAGGGGTGCGGAAGACCAGGTTTAAATATGCAGGTGGTTACTCGCCAGTTTTTAGTATGTCCTATTGGGAGAGCTGATATGAGACTATAAACCTTGAAATAACAAAGATAAAACGTCATGTCTCTCTCTGAATTCCAGCAAGAACCATCAGATGTTTTCTGAAGGTCAAAGTCAACACATTCTTATACTAAGCCAGATTTCTTTTTCCCAAATGTGGTTATGGAAAAGATCTTTTTTGGACATGTTGAATAAATATAGTTGTTATACTGGTTCAATCTTAATTTTAAACAAAATCCAACTGATGATATACACTCACACGCACAGTACATCCAATGGTGAATGCTTTTGTGCAGCTGCAGTGCAGATAACAACTTCTGCCTGTGTGATGCACAGTGTGTCAAAGTTAGCAGCCTGGAACAAGTTAGATCATCATGAGTCATTAAGATTTTATCAAGGGTTAACCCCTTGATAAATGGGCAATGGTAGCTTTTGCAATTTTAAGTTGACAGTCACCGATCAAGCTCCAGCTTTTCCAAACCCTTGAACATGAACATACCTTGACTCACTTGGCCATTTTGATTCTGACAAACGGGAAGCATTAGGTTCCCTTTAAAAATGGGAAGTTCTCTGACGACTGTAACTAAGCCAAAAGGAAGCTTGTAATCCATTTTTAAACTAAACCATCCATGTCAGATTAACAACACACAACGTCTGCCACAATTACATGGTTTCACCAATGATTCTCTCTGTAACATACATGCACTTTATAACATCAGAGAAGCACAGACGTATTGTGCAAAGCATGTCTACTGTGTTTGACTGGTCAGGCACATAAGTAATTATCCATATATGTGCTTGCCATCAACATCAGCTGAGCGAGCTAGACGGCTTTTTGCACTCGGCTGCTCAATTAGGCTACCCTTGCTGCTGCTCTCTAAAGAAATGCACATGTATTCAACAGCAGCTCGACAACAACTCAAGACTGTTCAAGGTGCAGGCCAACAACAAGCTTCCACGTCAATGTCAAACTCCCCAAAATCTGAAAATGAGACAGCTAATGATGCTAGCCGGTGTCTTCCCTGCAAACGGGGTGGGATGCGCTCACAGCCCCGCATGTTGAATGATTTATAACACGTCTTACCGTGGCTTTTGGGATCCACTGTAGCTAGCTCTGAAGCTAGCTAACTGGCCTGGCTGGAAAATAGTGGTCTTCACTCCTCTTTCCTCGGTGCTGGTGTCTATTCAACACCAATAAGCCACATTCTGCCTGTCGATGCTTTTACTTAAACCCCTCTCCATCCTGATGCCCCCAGTCAATTGGACAGCTAGCAGGCTTGTGCGACTTGACATGAGTCAAGTGGCAGTCAGTTTAAGTGACAGCTAGCTAGACCGACGCCTGCCAGCTAATCTAGCAGCAGCAGCAGCAGCGTCGTCGCCCAGAGAAAATCAGCGGCTAGCTCTGGCTGCTGTTAGCACCAGCGCTAACTAAATAACGCAACGCCAGGAGCTGCCGGGGACGCTTTCAGTGGGAGGCTGGTGCATTCAAATGAACAGCTCCGCTCCGCTCAGCACTGTGCATTGTCATTACGGTAATGCTGTCGGCGGATTTCATCAACAGTTCGTGTTATCCCCATTTTGCTCGACTCTCATCCGTTTTTGTTCAGGACTTCATGATGGCGGAGCGGGGCGGGAGCCGAGCGGAAAACGGAAGTTGCTCTTCTTCGATGTTTTTCAAACGAACGCGTGAAGTGTAAACAGTAGCCTCACGTGGCCGAGGAGGTTCGCAAAAACATAACTGAACTGGTTAGAGCAGCTTCGCACTATTTTATCAGGGTTCGTGTGGATAGTTAACTAATGTGGAAGCTTATTTCCGTCACTCAGTAAAGATAAATAAATAAAAAACGACAAAAACAGAAAACACAACCCTACAGATTCGGAATCTCAGAATTAGACAGACAGAAATAGACTTTATTAATCTTACACTGGGGAAATTCATTTGTTACAGCGGCACAAGGGTCAGAATAAAAAGTGAATTGAGGATATATTAGAAAACAATAAAAACAGAAAAAATAAGGTGTAAAAATGCAAAAACCGCAGAAAAAAAGAAATAAAATAAAAAATAAAGCTAAATAAAATATAGGCTACCATGTACACCAAAAGACATGTCACAGAGATTATATTGTTATTATGTGCATATTGAACAGTCTGACTGCTTCCAGGATGAAGGACCTGTGTTGGTGTTTGGTCTTACACAGTGGCTGTAACCGTCTACTGATGAAGGAGCCACTCATGGCCTCCACGGGCTCATACAGGGATGAGATGTCTTGTTCGTAATGGACATTAGCTTGGCTAACATCCGAATTCATAGAGGAGGACAGAGCCGGCCCACTTCAGCAGCGTATTAATTCATTTCCTGTCCCTCTCCGTGCTGCCATCTTCCCAGTACCAGCTCCATAAAGGATTGCACAAAGCTCCACCTGGTATAAAAAATTCTTTGTAATGTCCCACAACAAAAGAACAAAACCAAGGCTAAATAAAACCACGTTATATTTTCAAGACTGGAAGTAAAATTACTTAAAAGTACTGTTTGCATTGTT
>VOQK01011683.1:4317-16911 GCA_015052645.1 Benitochromis conjunctus
CCTGAATCTCAACTACTGGCACTGTTGCCAAGCCAGACTAATGGCATCTGGAGCAGTGTGCTTCCAAAGCAGTGTGACGTTGATAACATTAGGTACTTTTGAAACCAATAGTTAATATGTGTATTATGTTGAAAGTGCTGTTTGAAGTTGTATGCAGCATCTTTAAACACGTACCGTCCAACCAGTTTAATCTGCTCCAGAGTTCCTGCCCAGTAGCATCAGATTGCTACTGAGGGATTTCTTCGTTATTTAACATCACTTGGTGACATGAAAAAGATAAATGGAGCGTGTAAATTCAAAAGTGTGTAAATCTATTTTGTCTGTACATAAAATTAAACTAACCATGGGAGAATGAAAAGAACAGCGCAAAGCACGCATTTCTCTCTGCCATATCAAATAAGCTGTTCATTAGGCATTTCAAGATTTGATCAAAAGAAAGTTAATGAAAGACATACAAGTGTCATACTAGAACTGGCTATCCCTTGTGTCTGTCTCACAAAAAGCATAAAACTTGTTCATCTTCCTTCGCTCTCTTTTTTTTTTTTGCTCTTCTACTTCTTCCTTTCATCTTCAGCCAGACGCTTTTGGACATGTAAGATGTAAAAAAATGCAGGAAGGAGAAGAAGAAAGAAAGGACAGTTCTAAAGGAATATGGCTCGTATTAATCTGGAAATATTGCTTTACCTCATCTGAACTAAATTACCGGTCTGAACTCGCTGTCCTCAGAGAGTAGGCAGATTTCCACCGGCAGCCCAGATGGGCAAGGAGTGGTCGACAGATCTGTCACTATGACCACAGTGAGCACATGAACCCCTGGTCTGTCAAGCTCTGTTGCTGTCCTTTTATACAGCGGATCAAAAGTGTTTCTTTGTTATTGTTGGGCTTGGATTTTATACTCAGGGGCAGCGTCTCTGGAGGAGAATCCAGAAGTTTTTAGACCCTTTCTCTCTCTCTTTCTTTGTCCTGTTTCCTGCTATCTTTGTGGCTTTGTGAATGCATATTCATAAGAAACCAAAATTCCTCTAAGTAAGGACATGAAGGTCCTGAGACATGAGCTATTATTCTAAAACTATTAAAGACACAGTGTTGTTCAAGCTTACCAAGGCTTGTGGTTTCTACTGGTAAGGAACAAAGCCAGGTTGGATTGACCAGCAGCCTCTCTCACTACAATTATGAGGGATATAAAGCTGTGTTTTGACACACTAGGAGTGAGTACTAAGCCATTAGCACACTCTTACCTATAACTCAGCATAAATTGGAGATAGAGAGGACCCTGGGAAAGGTTGACGGTCAAGTGATGCCTGTATGACACATCAAAGACCAGTGGCAGTCAAGCAGCACTTGTTGCTACAATTGCACTGTGGTAAGAGAGCACTCTGTTTTTAGTGGAATGGTTAGAACTGTGAAAAGGGGCTGAAGTGATGCCCTCAAATGACAGATATTGTTGCATCGCTCCACCTTTCTCACCTGTGTAAGAATACTCAGCAGAGACTTTCCTTTCATGTGTATCTGTCCGACAGATACAGGCAACAAAGGAGGAAAATCGGCCTGTTTTTGTTCATACATCAGCTCCAGTTTTCACTGTTAAAAAATTTTTACAAGACAGTAGAATACTGTGATTTATCTCCGACGATAATTTTTCGTGAAAGAAATCATAAATTACCTTGCAGATACCCCAGACAGCAGTTTCTAATAGAAACCAGCAGGAATGTTGCTGTCTGTGTGTGACAACATGCAAAAAAGGTTAAAGTGCTTTTAGCGTTCTGGTTACAGCTGCACAAACATAATGAGCATAACGGGGTGGCCTAATGAAGAACTGATGCAATTATAAAAGTGAATAATATCATTGAAATAGACAAAAAAAAGAACTGTAACACTTATATTACTTATTACTTAAGTCATTATTTCTAAAGGTTAAGTCGAGTAAAACTTAGATAAATGCTTATTAAAAAAAAAAACATCTGGATACAGCAAATTACATTTGTTATTTCTTCATCAAGAGTCATTAGCTCTGATTCTAACACTTATGATGATATTTTCCCACATAAAACAGTTATACAGTACATGCATAGCCAGAGTTAAACAGAATCAAATTGCAAGTGTTTGAAAGCTGTATAGATTTTCGTTATTCATTATGTTTTGTATGATCTCCAGATGTGATATGGAAATAGACGTGTTGTTGTAGATCTGTTGAGGACGGAAGGTTTGGACAGGATTTTGACATAATTGTCAAAATACTAAAGTTCAAATGTGATTTCAGCCAGAAAGCGGGGCTTGCATGACACATATGAGAATTATTGCTGTTAGTGTGGTGGTTAGGTGTACAGGAAGAGGCTCCAACGAAAAAAGCCAGCTTTCACAGTTCATGTACTCATGTCCATGCACTCATAGACGCGGTTTTAATCATCTACGGGATAAGCTATGAATATTTATAGATGTGGTTCACTCAGGCGGACCAGATCACAACATCGCTCCGTATCATTTAGTACAAGACTTTCACATTTATGATACATATCAACTGATAGAACAGATGGATGGAGGAGTGGTATAGAAGCTAGGCTGTGATTGTCTAAAGCACTGCATGTGATCTGAGCTGACCAGCACATGAACAGTAGGACTATGAAACCCCTCTGACAGTGGATATGTCTTCAAATAAAGTTGATAGATTTATTCTTCTCTTTGTTGAGAGGTCCCTCCACTCATCTCAGTGAAGGCATGTTGACTAAAACTCAGCACATACAAATCACTGCTGACACATGTCATTGCAGTTTGACGTGCCAAAATATATCATAGCTCAAACTTACCTTTGCTGCTGTTTGTCAGCTGATCAGAGAGCTTTATTTTCATTTTTTCTTATCAAATTGACTCCTGCCACACAGGGACCAAAGATTTTTGCGCACCCCATCTTCATCCAAGGCATAGGTTCCAATCAGTAGGTCCTGTGTTTGTATATTCACCTGGCTTGCCTACAGGTGACCTCTGACCTCAGGAAACACAACTCCGTGGGAGACAGAAATGTTCCGGTGACAGGCCCACTCGTGGGCGGCAGAGCGGTTTTATACTCAGACTGGCATTATCTGCATCTCCTGCTCTGCTCAAAAGGACAGGGCCACTAAATATACCCTGTGAGGCCTTCCCAGGCTCCTCTGGGCTGGGGAGATGCAGCCACCGCTTGGGCCGAAGGCCAATGACATGGCTGCCGACCTCCACTGAAAGTATTTTTAAGGTCAATTACAGGGTACAGTGCCTTTAGATGGCCGACTGGTGCTGAGGAGGCCTCATATTAAAGGTTTATGTGGAGAAGGACCAGAGAACTCTGCCTTTGCTCACCCCGGCTCCCATTGTTACCACACACCCACTGAGACAGTGCACCCTGAAAGATTTCTATGGTGATACATGTCATATATGCAAGTGTTTTGAGTATGTTTATGTGAATGTTTTCTCTTACAAGGTCTTTCAAAGATGGGTCGTTATTAAATATATATTATGATGAGTCTGTCAGTGGATCATCATTCTGGAATGTGTTTTTACTGATACTGTATTTTTGTAAAAATGATTATTTATGCATCTGTCAGTGTTATCTGTAAAGTCCTGTAAATCCTGGTGTCATTTAAGGTTGTGTTGTGGTTATCGAAATTTCTGCTGAAAAAGAAGAAACTCCAGCCTTCTAAACTGTAAACACTTTTCTTGCATTAAAAGCCTCCTCCGTGCTTAACGGATCATAAGCTAGTGCTCCTAGGTAAATGTAAGAGTAAATTAACATTTTTTCAAGTCTGTATTGGCAACAACAGTCACGTGTCCAAATAGCCACTAATTAAGTTATTCCACAAAGTGAGAAAAACTTTGTGGAATAACTGAACTCTTCAGTTAAGAGAGAAACAAAAGTATAAAAAAAGGATGAAATATTACAACAGCCATTAGCATTTAAATATTGTTTTAACTCAGACTTGCAGCTTTTCTGTATTACCAGAGTACTGATTATGACAGCATATAGTGGCAATTAGAAAATCATTTGAGGCAGCCTTTATAATGTTAACCAGAAGCACATTGACAGATACAGACAGATAATAAACAGACTTTGGTCCTCATTAGGCTAATCTTCATATTCCCTCACACGTACACTCACACAAGCCCCATTCTCTTTACATAGGCCACACACGCAGACCGTCACAGCTGACCGACACTTGATATAAATGAGCATCCAGCAAGATGCATTTGGTTTTTTTTCATGATTCATTCCAACACGACTCCACTATGCCATAAATACAGGCCTGTCAAAATGTGTTCTACCCCACAGAGAGGGGAGTGGTGTGAGGTACAGTAGACACCATTCACTGTGTGTTTGGAAGGGGCCGAGAGACGGTTGGAGTTGGTGGCTTTGGTCTCCCTGAAGAGTAAGGTATTGATGGGACAAAAGTGAGGAGAAGGATTGAAAGGCCCATTTGTGCGGATGAGGGTCGGTCATCTCTGTGTTTGCTGTGCTGTGGCTATGGTGCAATTCAATGGGTGCTCTATCCACCCGTCTCTATTTCAATCCCAACTCTTTAGTCAAACAAAATAAAGACACTGCTGCTCAAAAAGGTCACACTTATATTCATTTTATCAAATAAATTAATCACTTTATCATTTTAAATCTGTTGCACTTCAGTTAAGTCCAAGTATAGTTTATATCTGTGTGAACATGATCATAGAATAGTTTGGGTTTTGTTCTCAATTTAAAAAAAATTATTCCTTTAATTACAAATAATAAAAGACCTTTTCAAATATAAAATGTTTTTGTGCAGAACCAGACTGGAGTTAACGTGCGGTCAAAGTCCCGCAGTTATGCTTATGGATTTATGAAATGTAATCAAGACCGGTCACCCCACTGTTTTTGTGGTCCATGGGCTGTGTGAGAAGTGCTGAAATTGTCACAGCATACCACCATATCGGTTTAAATTGCCACAGCAATCTATGGCTATAAGAGCCTGAATAAATACTATTCCATTCCAAGCAGGGGTGTACGGATACACAGAGTTTTAATTTGGGGAAAAATGGTGCTTTAATAGAGTCATGCTTATTATTAGCAAGCGCCTGGATTTGAAATTACCCATATAAAACAACAAAGTGAATCAGTGTATTGTATAGGTTGTATAATCCTTACTGTTTCTTACAGTGCTGTGCAGAGACTTGGGTCACCTTTCAAATCTGAATATTTTGCTTTTATTAAAACATCTGCAAAAAATACATGGAAATACAGTATATAAGGCAAAACAGAGTTTGTACAATTCTAACAAACTTGAAAGTCAGTATTTGGCATGACCACCTTAATTCTTCGACACAGCCTGAAGACTCTTAGGCAAGTTTTATTGCTTCTTCTTTTGATGTCGACAGCCTTTTTTCAGGTCAGCAGTCGAGATGATCCCATACTGCTTCAATAATGTTGAAGTCCGGGCTCTGGGGAGGCCAATCCATGATTGATGTGTTTGTTTTTTTCTATCCAGGCATGTTTTTACTGCACTGGTAGTGTGTTTGGGATCATTGTCATGGTAACAAATAAAGCCATCACCAATCAGATGTTTTCCAGATGGTTTTGAATGGTAGCTCAATCAAGAAAAACAGATATTTTTGCATTCATAATTTCATCACTTTTCACAAAACCTCCAATACTACTGGCTGAAATGAACCATGACAAAGCCTCCACTCTGTTTTACAGATACATACATACATTTAATGTTGTACCTGTCTACTGAACTCCTCTGTGCATATTGACAGTGATATGAACTATAAATTAAAAGGTTTGGATTCATTACCCTTGTAAAATCTGTTGCCATTGATTTTCAGTTTTTGTGTAATTTGGCGTACAGCCACTCGGGCTTTTCTCTCTGTTTCCCTTCCTGAAGAATAGCTTCTTTACAGTCTTCCACTGAGACTATTTCTGATGAGGCTTCAATGAATAGTTGTTAGATCTGTTGAAGGGCCTGATCCTTTGTTGGATTTTTTCCTATTTCTTAAGGACATGACTTTCAAATACATTCATCTGCTGTTGATAGTTTTAAGCCTACTACTTCTTCTTTGTCTTCTACTTGGCCAGTTTCCTCATTTTTAAAGTCACTTTGCACAGCATGCCAAGTTTTGCCAAGACTTCTGCTAACAGCTCTTTGGGAATCACCTTGTTGGTGCGAAATACTATTTTATGCCTGTAAAACGTTTTCTTTGGCATTTTTCATAGTTTAAACGAAAGACATGGGAACTGTTAACTATTTCTCAAGAGCACTTTTTAAAACAATTACAAGAAAATCTGGCTTTTTGGAAACAAAATATCAAGAAATGAAAGGTGACACAAGACTTTTGCACAGTACTGTACATTGAGAGTATTTTCCATTTGGTACATAAATTGAAATCGTTTTTATTAAAAATACATATGATTATGATTTTCAGATTCTTCTAGTAGCTAAGTTTTGAAGTAGATTTGAAATTGTTCTATGCTGCTTCTTTCAAGAACATATTTGACTTAGACTTATGTTCATAAATAAAGATTATGTCCACCTTTGCTCATTCAAGAACACACTTTCTTCAGTTTTTCCTCTTTTACCTGCGATGCACCTCTTGACGTTGTCTTCCTGGGAACATCATCACTCCTGATCAACATGACGGGGCGAGTACACATCGTCAAACTGCTAAGTCTACACTGGCTGGGGTGCCCCATGTTTGCCCTGGGGGAGAGCATCTGCTCTTGCCTGCTGGGCTCTCTGGGTCAGAAATGGCACACCATGGTGTGATGGACTCTACCGGTCACTGTTCATCAGTATTGTAGGTGTGAAATTCCCAGGAATCCCCAGCACGGCTGCTTCAGAGTCCAGTAGTTGAATCAGAGAGAGGATGGGAATGGATGTGTTAGACCTTTTGGTCAGACATCATCACCGTGTCTAACTTGAAACCCACAGTCTAATATTTCTGGTGCCCATTCTTGTCTCAGGACATAAACTTACAATGCACTCATTGAACTAGTCTTGGGTTTGTAAAATATTTTCTTTCCTAGTTGTTAGGTTTTAACATAATTGATTTTATAGGACATTTCAGGTGTCTGACAGTCAGTGACTCATGGAATATACTCACCACATGTAGTCAGCGCCTACACTCGGTGCCCTTAATTGACAGTTACAGGAGCGTTGTTGGTGGTGGTGATGGGGAGGCCTTTCATTGGGCCTCTGGGTGTGTCACCAACATGACCTGGAATAACCCTGTTACTGTAAAACCTTACTGCAACTGTGGCAAAATTGGGTTGCTGAAATCATTTTAAAGCTTGGAACCAAAGCAGTGTTCTTGCTGTTACTTCGCTGCGATGCTAGATTCCAGTGGGGCTGTCTTAGCTATTACAGTATACAAAGCGCTCGAGGGTTGATCTCTTCTTTAGCTGTTAAGGCGCTTTGTTGTCAAGTCTTGTCCAAGTTACCACACGTTAACTGAGTATACTGAGTGGCACACAGCCAGGGAGCAAGATTTCATTCAACATTTATCTTGCCATGGTTAAACCACTCTATCCTCTAAAAGCCAGAAAAGAAAAGCTACACTGTATTCACAGAGGAGGTGAATTTACACATTTTCCCCCAATCTATGTTTAGTTTTAGGGAACTATATTTAGTACATTTATTACAGTCAGTCAATAAATCTCTGCATGCAGAATTACTGCTAAAAGGTCAAAAGATTTATTAGTTTTTTGACCCAGGTGTTGCTCCGTACAGGAAAGCTAGAATATTCTGTGGTCACTGGGAAAAACTGTAATAAGCGTCAGCATTGTTTTCTATGGTTATTTTAATGACACACAGAATGAAGGACCATTTAGCCACCCCAGGCGGTTGGCAGAAAGAGGATTTGTGTAGAAGTGGAGAGTGTAAATTGAATTCCCTGTGTGGTCTAAAAAATACATCTTTAGATTAGTCAGTTGCAGGCAGCTGGTGATCTGATATGCACAGACTAGAGGGCCATGATTAAGCAGTCTCCACTCTTTTATATACATACATCTTACAAAGCAATTCTCATTGAAGTGACGTTCAATGTGGCATGGCTGTTGGTGCTCAGATTGGCTGAGCACTTCAGAAATTGCTGATCTACTGGGATTTTCCTTCACAGCCATCTCCAAAAATGCCTCTCTGATGTCAGTGGGCAATCCCCAGACTGCTATGAGCTGACAGGATGGCAACAACAACCCAAATAATTACTTTTTAGAATCAAGGTATCCAGAAGAGCATTTCTTAATACAATTATAAGTCTCTTAATACATGCTATAGATGGACTACAGCAACAGAAGACCACACCAAGTGCCACTCCTGTCAGCTAAGAACAGGAAACTGAGGTAACAATAGCCTTCAGATCAGGCTTATCATTGTCTCGTCTGACAAGTCTTGATTTTAACATTTTGCTGGTAGCATTACAATTTGTCCATTTCAAATGGTGGATATTTTCTATGCACTTTTTGGGCTTCTTAGTACCAATTGAGCATCATTTTAACTCCACAGCCTAACTTAACATTGTTGGTAACCATGTCCATCCCTTTATGACCCTCAAATCATCTCAGTGAGTTCACTGTCGATATGGACCAAAATCTGTGAGGAAGGTTTCTAAGTTTCTTGAAGAATTGAGACACTTCCAAAGGCAAAAGAGAGTCCAACCCAATACTAGCAAAGTATACCTAAAAAACTGGCAGGTGAACATTATCATTCATTGAATTTACACAATCCTCTTTTCTTAACTTGGGCAAACAGCAACAGAAATTATGTTGTTTATTTTTAGTCTAATGAGTTGTAGGCTCATCTGTACCAGATTAAATAAGTGATTTAAATCAGTGAGACGGGATTTGCAATTTACTGTACATGAAAACAAAGGGCACGGTTTGTCCTCACTGAAATATAAAAGAGGGACGCATGTGAGAGGTGTTGTTACTGCTAAACTTTGCCTCGCTGTGCTGTATTTACACCCCAGCTCTGTATTGCCCCTAGTGGCTGGGTAGGATATTGAGTATATTCAGAAAGTTCTACCACGTTCCTAAATACCAATTTTAGATCAATCATATCTTCTTTTTTTTTAATTTTCTATCTTTCTATTTCTCTCTATCTTTTATTTTATTATTTGGGTTTTTGTTTTTTTTTCTTTGTTTTGGCTGCAAAGTCTGATGGCAGCCTGTCATGACACATCTAATTTTCCTTATCGCATGACCACTTTGTGCTATTTTTATCAATTTACCATCTTTAGGGTAATGACAATACCTGATTATATTGCAGACAGTAAACAAACAGCAGCTTTCAGATGTTGGATTAGTCTTTTCTCTGTCACCAAAGCCTCTGATTAAAGACATAAAACACCACAGAAAGGCTGTCCATGTCACTGGTTTTGGAGGATTAGTGTTTCTTAGCAATGAAGTACACAGAAATGACTTTGTCTCTTCTTTCTCTGTCATTGCTCTACAAAACCATTTTCAACTGTCTCAATCCCCAGCCTCGTGTCTGAGTTTTCACAGCCTACAATGAAGGCAGCCCATAACTTTAACTACTGTTTTGTGGACCTGTGTAAATTTGACACCATTATGCCACTGAGAGGGTCTGTGTAGGTGTTAATGTTAGCATGGGAGATTGCCAGAGATCTGTATAATGCCTGCTTACCTCATCATGTGCTGCCAAAAAGTTCTCCTTTACTCTTACATTATGCTGACATTTTGGTCCTTCTGCTCTGCTCCAAGATCTTCAGACTGCCTTTTTTTTTTTTTTGTTGCATTATTCATATTTGTCCCAGCTGCTCTTTTGCTTATCCCTCTTCCTGTTCCTGTTCAAAGAGCTAGCACTGTATCCTGGAGCTCTGTCCTCTTGTTTAAACTCAGTGCCTTCTTTTTCTGCAAAGGTAAATCAAACTGAGGCACACAGAATTGCCAGTAGTGGTGGATGTAGCAATGTCCTGTGATGATGTCTTTTTTTCAGGATCAAGGTGTTGTGATCTTGAAACCGGCCTGCAGCATTTAACAGTGCTCAGTTTCTCAGTTTTGCAGTAAAGCCCTTTGCTTTGAAATTTAATTTTTGCCATTTCATGTCAAAACCTAGAGGACTACTGAACTTCCACACAAGCCTAACTAAAAGTGATTTAAAGTATAATGTGTTTTTTTGTTTGTTTGTTTGTTTCCGAAGTCTCTTTTAGCAGTTGACTTGAACCTTAATTTTAACCTTAAATTTGTTTTAGTGTACTTTTCTTTCACTTTACAGCCCCCTTTTTCTGCCACTGCCCAGTTTAAACTGGCAGACTTGGCAGAGCAAGGTTTGTGTGTGGTGGCACTGGGGGCAGGGTGCAGAGCTTGCCTGGGCTGACTGTACCCAGCCCCTCATAATTACAGACAGTAAACAGCTAGTGCTTTTAGGCCTGATTTTCCCTGTCTCATGGGGAGAGAGTTCACTTTGGCATGAGAAGAAAAGGCAGAGAGGATGAGAAAAGGGGAAAAGGCGTTCTGAAGATGGACAAAAACTGTCATCCGTATTCTTGGTGATGAATATGGAAGCAGTTTGCAAAGACTTATAAACACACAGACAGGCATTGTGCCCACCCCCAGAACTTAACACACACACAGTCATAGTCCTTCCTGAGCAGCAGTTGTTTGATGTGATCTTATAGTAAGTCTTAATTAAAACTTCCAACACCCCCTGGTTAAATATGTGTTTGGTCTTTTTCCTTCACTCCCTGAAACTGTCAAACTGATCACCTATTTTATGTCTCTCTCTGTGTCTATGTTTTTCTTTCCGTCTGCCTGCCTGTCTATGTCCTTCCCCTGTCTCTTTCCGCTATTTCTAAAGCAAAGCCCTTCTGTCCTACACCCAATACTTGGTCTAAATTTACTTTCGGTCTTCCTTCTTTTCTTTTTCATTTTAATTTCCTAGACATTTGACACTGTCACCAGCAAACTCTCACACTTTATCTCCCCCTATTGCATTTTGAGGTTTCGCTGGCAGAAGTTGAACCGGTTTTGCGACAGTATATTTAATTCAGAAGGTCCAAACTAAGCAAATAACTCTCTGTGTATTCAAATCATTTGCTGTATGACATCTCTGTTTCTCCATCTTCTTCCTCATTGCTCTTTTTCTCTCGTACTAGCAGGCAGTGGGACTGGAGGTTTTCTTTGGCAGCCTGCTCCCCCTCTCTTGGCTGGGACAGGGCCTGTGCTACTGGCTGGGAGTGTGGAAGGGAAGCAGGGAGGTAGTGAAGGCAGAGGGGAGGGAGAGAACGGGCTTGGGAGGAGAGAGGCTGGAGGGATAGAGGCGTGGTCTCAGCTGGTAATGAAGTCTTCTCTTTTCATCCTCAGAAGGCAGAGTGTGAGCGAACGGGCCCGGGGTCTGCGCAGCTCCACAGCCTTCTCTGCCTCTAAAGTGTGCTGAGCGCTGCTCCGCTTTGCGCTGCCTGTGCCTGTCTCAGCTCCCGTCCGCCGCAGCTGAGCGATACAAAGATACCAAGACTGAAAGAGACCGCTACAGTCATGAAGCTTTTCCTTGCATCGGCTCCACAGCGCTACTCTTGAGGTAAGACGTGAGACTCCCTTCTTTATGTGCTGCTCCTTACCGTGCCTCTCTACGTGCTCTGCTTTACTGTCCGTCAGTCTCTGTTGATTGTTGTGGTGGGGGCTGGGAGGTGGGGGTGTAAAGGGGCCTGTCCAGGTTGAGTCACTCCCACTTTCATTATGCATGTGTACGTGTGTGCACGTGTGTGCCCATACAGTACGACCAGTTGTAGGTAGCTGTGTTTTGGCTCATGCGAGAATGCACCTCTGAATATACAGCATGCGTGTTTTTGTGACTTTGCACGAATGAATGCAGTCAGCGGCAGCAGTGAAAGGTTTATGTTAATGGTGACAAATGGGTTGTAGCCATGCAAAGAATGTGGCTGAAGCGCACATGAGCGAAACAGGATGAAGTGGCGTGCATTATTAGAAAAAAACTTTATAAAAGCAAGGTGAAAAGTGACTATTCTGTAACAATGGCGTTTTGTTTTTTGGAATTGTTTTGTTTGTCAGATGAACCTACTCTCACTCTTTTTACTGCCCTTCTGGGCTAGTGTTAATGTAATATAGAGCCATAAAGTCATTTTAAATGAGCTGCTAAATAGGGTGATGTTACTGCACCTGAGTGTTTGGCCACATGTGGATATTTATTTATTTGCACTGTTTATTGCTGTTGAATGCAAAAGGCTAGTGGGGCTCATCTCTGTAAATAAAAAGGACAGCAGGCACTCATCTGCAGCCCAGTGACACCAGGCTTTGAAGTGATTTCAGTGGATCTGTCCTCCTCCCCGCTGGGCATTTCAGATCCGGCCTGCAACTCTCTTACTTTCATCCACATTCCCTTGGAAATCCATCCATCTGTATTCTTTCACACACCTCCTTCCTGATCCCGTTCACCCCATGAGTTCTTGCACCCTGAAACCCCTCTGTGAGGCCTTCACCTCCTATCAACACCTCCTGTATTTTCATAGACAGTATTCCTACAGTTTTTATTCTCCATCTCGTCTGACATGCTTCCAGGGAACGGGTCTTTCCGATACCTCTCCCAGAAAAAAAAAAAAAAAACCTAAGTGACTTTCCATTAG
>VOQK01011687.1:16987-41226 GCA_015052645.1 Benitochromis conjunctus
AACCCCCCCCCCCCCCCCCCCCCAAGCGTGGGGCGCAGAAGTGTCAGAGATCTTTCTGTCAAAGTTCAGTCTTGCAGGTCTGCGCCCTCCATCAATTGTTTTCGCACCGATATCAATCGATGACCTTTCCCTAAATGGGAGATTAGAAGCTTATTATAGCTGCATTGCAAATTCCGGCTGACACAAAAAGGTGGGCGTTGAAGTTAAATGTTACCCAGATGTCAAACCCACAGAGCTACCTGATATGCACAAGCAACCGCAGAGCAAACGCTCCCCCCTCAGCGCAGACAGGAAATCACTAAAAATCATGAATAAAACCTCTCATTTAATGGCACCATTAGTCTTCCTTTGCCCTTGCATCATCTCCACCACCGTGTCCCCAAAACACCCCCCTTACCCCTGCAGGAGACGTGCATGTTGCAGTGAGCAGCAGTGCTTCAGGAATCAAGTCTTTTGTTTCCTCCCCCCTCCTCTCTTCCTCACCAATGTTACATAACACTTACTACAACTGGATGATGATGATGGTGATGATTTGTCTCCATACAGTTGGTACATGTGGCGCTAGAGCAATGACATCATCTCACGGTACTCACACTCGCTGCAGCAGGTCGCACAAAAACACATGCAAGCTCGGCTTCAACAGACGCATGAAGAGGGGCTCCTCGCCAGGTGGTGTTTGAGCGCAGGGGTCGACGGCGCGGACGAGCTGGAGGAGGAGGAGGAGAGAGACGTTTCGTCTGTCTGTCAGTCCGTCTGCCAGCCAGCCTGACTGCTTGCCTGTGTGTTTGTGCGCGCAGAGATATGCGAGGAAACACCCCGATACTGACACGAGAGAGAGAGAGAACGAGAGTGAGAGAGGACAACATACAATGCTGCGTGCCGCTCAGGTGACCAAAGAGTGATGATTTCACACCTGGGGGGCGAAATGCAAAAGCAGCCCCGACTGGCTGAGTGCGTTAATCACAAGACTGATAATATTAAGCATTAGATGCAGAGCGGGCTGCAGGAGGATGTGTGCTCCGGGTTCATGCAGTGCAGTCATGAGAAGCACAGCAGTGCTAAAAAGAAAAGGAAAAAAAAGGGCATTACTGGCATTTAACTGCGTGCAATGAAGTCAGCAAAAACAATGCGTGGGAATAGCGTATTTTGTGCCTGTTGCAACACGTGAACGCCCTGTGAGGGAGGGAGGAGCCAGGGAAAACCCCTCGCTTGTAGCTGCAACGGCGCTCGAATGGGACGCTTCCCCTTATCCAACAAAATGCAGTCGGATTCCAGTTCAGCCACTCAAACACACACACAAACACACACGTTTATCACGGCAGCAGCGGACACACAAACACACTGAGGAGCAGCAGGTGTAGCTGCTTGGCTTACCTCCAAGTGCAACAGCGGGCACTGCGCAGAGAGGCGACCCCGGAGCGCAAGTTTTTTCTTTTTTTTCTGTGCTGCAGGGTCCAAAAACAACACTGCGCAAAAAACAAATAATAAAATAAATGCACAAACAGACTCACACCCTCTCCTCTCTCAGTAACAGACCCCCCTCCTCCTGCTCCTCCTTCTCCCCCCCCCCCAAAGTTAGCGACGGGCTAAAACCGGGCAACACACTCACACGGCTATAAAAGCATGTCGGACTGTCTCCGGCTGCAGCAGCCGAGCTCGACCTTTAGCAGCCGCAAATGCGCTCAGGGGAGCAAAGCGAGCGCGCGGGACGCGCTGATACTCACAGGTGCGGGTTTGGCTCGTGTCAGGGCCGCAGCACACCTTTTAGAGTAAGAAGGGGATCCGCTGTGTTTTCTCCCTTCACCTTCTCTCTCACTTTCTATTGCAGGAAACAGACAGGCCTACTGACGTCAGCGGGGGTCCCGTCTCCGCCTCCCAGCCACGAGGGGTGTCCTCCCGTGCCAGCGGGGGGCTCCCGACGGCCGCCACGTCAGCGCAGGCCCCGACGCCTCCTCGTCGATGTCCCTTCCCTGCGCCGCACCTCCTCCTCGTGCCCGCTCACTCCATGTCTGCAGGTGAGGCGCCGTATTCAGTGTCGCATGTTGCAACCCCCCCTGCCGGACCCCCACTCAGCCTCTCCTCTGCACATAGCTCAGGACTGACGGTTTTCCCGGAGGTTCCTTGTTGTCAGGTCACGTTGTGCCCCTCCGCCACTACCGGCCGGGCTTCCCCGTGCACGGATCCAGCTGCACGGACGTGAACGGGGGGGCTTCGTGGACCAGGACCGCTGTCCGTGGCGGTAAACAAAGGAGAGGGATAAACCGTGGCCTGCACGGGTGCCGAACAGCCTCTGAAATGCCTACAGTTTAAAATGATCCACAGGAAGGCCTATTTTATGCGATTTCTTCCTCCACTAACATATAAAGCTACAAACACCAGTGAAGGTGTGGATATTCACGTGCCTTTGGGTTTCCCAGTTACAAACCAAGTGCTTTTGTTACCTCATATGGCTTAAATCCCCAGGCTGGGACTCTCCATCTGAAACCTAAATCAGATTTGAAACTGTGGGAGATCAGGTTTCAGCCTGTTATGCAATTTAAAACATAAAAAGATTAAATATTTTCCACAAGCCCCCCCAAAAGATGGAAAATCTGGAAAATCTCTCCTACATATTGCAATTAAAATATATAGTGACTTATTTTCTGCTAACTTTATTTGTTATTGCATGCCCTGTACAATTTATCATCAGTTAGAGATACTTTAAATTCTATTTATTATTTTTTGAATATGCTTCTTTGTTATTTGTTTTGCAACTCTGCTGTAATTTTACAGATGGGTCTCAAATATTTGTGTAGATAATGTAAAACATCTAAAAATATAACATTTTTACATATTTATGTATCTGTATTTTTGTATTCAATGTGACTTTTTGTGCTTGATCTCCTGACAAACACATATAAATAAAGAAAATAGTCATATACTAATACTCCAGGTCAGAAATCTATTTTTAGGACTCATTTTGATTTCATATTGTTATTATAAAACTATTAAATGTCCCCGTTCCGCAGCACAAGTATAAAGACATTGCTGTACAAAATTAAAACAACACTGTGTAAAAACAGGAAGCGTGCTGCTGCTGCACTTGAGTGAGTAAAATGTTAAATGTGATTTGAATCAGTGGTTGCAGGTGTGTCCTTCCTTCAGTTAGTGTTCATACGTCTGTTTGAAATATGAATATGTCTCTCCAGACTGTAAGTCTGTAGCTGTGGCATCGAAGGGGCCAGTAAGACTTTTACTGGCCCGTGTTATATGTGACTTACGATTTCCTCCACAGTAACCTCAAAAAACACAGACCAGTTCTCCTGAGCTCAGGGAAAAGTCTGATAAACAATTCATCTCTGCTGGGAGGTTTTTAATCTGTTCATTATCCAGAGTGCTTGTTTGCTGTTTTTATGTGATCGTTTGTGGGTTTTAGAGTTTAACAAACCAATTCTGGCGATAATGTTTACACATCACCATTTGTGACACCGCCTTTCTTGTTTAGGTTGATGCGTTCCTGCTGGAAAGTCTCGATAACATGCACGCTGCAGACACGATATATATTTCCAAAGTTTCAGGTTATAGTTCATAAAGTAATTCTTTTGGATTAACTACCCGACATTCAAAACTGCTGTCTGTTTGAGATAGCCGGCAGTTCGTCAGCAGGAAGGCTAACGGGCGGGCTACTATTAGCTAATATTAGCTTGAAGAAAAACAGGGTTGAATTGGAGCCTAAAAATTAATGCTCCCTCCGTTAAACCCTCACTGATGCAGACTGTAGTTGTCTCTAATAAGAAGCTTGGAAAGAAAGACTGGACTTCTTTAAGCTTCGTGAAGACGTTTCACCTCTTATCCAAGAGCCTTCTTGAGTTCTATCTCTAATCGTAAACGTCTGTTTGGTCATATGGGCTTCATTGGATAACAGTTTCTTCTAGATGATGATAGTTTAGCCACTAATTGAGTGCATGATATTTAGGCTGGGTGGCTTAGCTATATCAAAGTTGGAAAATTCCTTTGTTACAGGAGTTAAAAATTAAACAAAACAAAGGTACGTTATTAGCCATGGGGTCACCGTAGCTGATGGATCCACATATCTGATTTTACACCCGATGCCTCTCCTGGCGCAGTCCTCCCATTTGTCCAGGTTTTAAGACAAGCATTAGGAGTACACCAGGAGAGTTTATATCTCCCAGCCTTAAACTGGGAATTCTTGCAATATGGTGAATATGTTAACCATTACACCATCTAGCTTAAATAATGCATACATGTGTTTTTTTAAACATCGATTTTCCTTTTTGTTTAATTGCCATTTAAATTTTTTTTAAAAAACCCAATTTAGAGCACAGTAAAGAATATGCCAAAGCAACAGGTGGCGATATAACCCTAACCGTATAGAAATGGTCAATCAGAAGCCCACAAATAATACCGACACACATGACAACATAAAAATAATAATAAAAAATTAAAAAAGGTGCACACTTTCATTTTCCCTCATGCCTCTATGTCAAAATGTAATGTAAAATCAAAAGAAAAGAAAAGAATTACGGTACTGTGTAAAAGCCAATCCCCATTTCTTTATATTTCACCAGAAAAATGAGAACTAGGTTTAGCTATTTAATTTAATGTACAAACATCAATGCACTATAAAGGCAAAGACAGAGTTTGTATAATCCTAATGAGCTTGAAAGTAAATATTTGGTGTGACCTCATTCACTCTCCAACACAGCCTGAACGCTCTTAGTTAAGCTTCCTGGTCATTTCTTTAAGTAGTCTTCAGGAACACTGCTCCAGGCTTCATTCAAAGCTCGGTCCACGACTGATAGTGTTTCGAAGTGTGTTTTTCTATCCAGGTATGCTTTTACTCTACTGGCACTGTGTTTGTTCTCACTGTCGTGCTGTAAAATGAAGCTACTGCCTAATATAACACAAAGAAATCAGACTTTTGCACTGTAAGCGCACATTTAAATAAAAAAAAAAACTATAACAAATTAAAATATTTCAAAAGCAACTTCTCCACACCTGACTGACAGAAACTCTGCCAGCATTTTGTTGCATCTTTTTAAGCACCTCAGCTTCCTCAGGAGACAGAGCCTGCTCACCCGCCTGTTGTATAAAGGCTGTTTGTATCTTCCAGTTCTTCCAGCCTGTCGTCAATGCGCACACCCCATCACCACATCAACATCCTGTGTTGTGGCCACCCATTTCCTTATGAAGCTGAACCTTTGTTTAACCTTAGCATGCTAAACTTGTCACTAGAGAAGAACTATCCAAGTACGTATTGTTTTTTACCTTCTCGTCCTCAACGTGAGCTCGTTGGACCTCACTTGGAATTGTTCCCTACAAGTATTTAGACATTTGGCAGTAAAAAGCATTATTGCATTATTAAAAAGAAGTCGAAAAAATATTGTCCCTTTTGTTGATTTTTGACTTAAATTCCTCACTAAATGCAGTTAATGAACAATAAGAGCTAATGTGACCTAATGAGACTAAACCTGACAGGAACTGTAAGTTAAACAGTCTACTGTCTTTGTGTTTGATCAGCAGAAACGATACAAAACGTACAAATCCACTGGTGTCTCTCTACGGTGTCGAATGTGTTATGTCTTACATGACCTTTGTGATTCCACACTCTCTTTTACACACAGGTTTAACTCACATTTTCCACTGCAGCTTCATCTTTGCAAGCCATTTAGGTGACGAGAAACCTGCAAGCATGGAGGGAAATTTTACTTCTTGCTCAGTTTCCTTTAATAAACATGAAACAATACCATGAAGCAATAATGCTACACGTTTTCACAGCCCACTCAGGCGCACACAGAGGTCTGTGGAACAACACAAACCGTTAAAACGTTGATTCCGATGATATATTTTATTATTATTTATTTAAGCCGTGGGTGTTTTAACGTGATCCGCAGCAGAACGCTCTGCAGCAGTTGCCTGGGTGCACTGGTGTTGTTATTTTTATCCCGTGTCTGTATTCCTGGCTCCACAGTCACGGTGAGTGTGAGTTGGTCCAGCACAGCAATGACACATCACTGAATGCAAAAGGTCATGCTATTTTTTTTTATTTTTTTTTTACCCCATGCACCAAAATAGCTCTCAGATAAATGCATAAATAAAATGAATGATTTCGCCCAGTAACCAGTTGAACGAAGCAACATTACGTCTTAGAAGCCTCCTGGTATAATTTCCATCCTATTGCAACGGTGTATTTTAAGAAAAAGAAGACAACAATGAGATAAAATGCATCTTGAACTCATTGTTCAGTATGTCAGTAGCTGCATATGCTGCAAAAAGTCTCTGAGAAACACACCACCACCCGAAGAAACTTTGCTGCAGTGAGGCAAATCTACCCATTAATAAGTTATTTTGTGACAGCCGCCCACCACCATATCACAGGCTTCCTGCAGTCTGCAGAGTAGGACTCCTGGCTCAGTTCAGCTTTATGACTCACCTGTTTCAACTGTAACAACCTAAAAATGGCACATTTGAATAGTGGAACTTTTTTTGTTTTGTTTTTTTGTTGTTGCACGAACAGAAACAAAATGTTGTCTTTTCACAGTCAGATCTGAAAATTGCTGCAGTGATTGTGTGCGGTTCATTTTCTGTGAATGAATGAGGGCTGTCATGAAGGTGATTCGGCTCCTCGCTCTCGAATACAACAAGGCTTTTTGTCAATTAACATCAGCTAAAATGGCAGCTGCTGCTGTTGCGAAGGATGCTCATTCTTCTCTATGAGACTGCTGTCTGTACACGCTCATTGAAAGCGAAATGTTTGGGGGGTTTTTAGCACAAGATGAATAAAGCGAGGAGGGTACTGCGTGCGTGTGTGTGTTTACATAACCACATTTTTCCTGAGAAGATAGCTTGTTTGATTTGAGCTAGCGCAATGCCAAGAGTAGAACAATTGTTTACGAACTGAGCCCTCAGATGCCTGTGTGTTAGCCAAAGTCAATGCAAGCAGAGATCAAATCAAATCCCAAAAATCGGGGGGTCGTAGCTAGAGCCAATCCACGTGTGTCTCTAAGGATCAGCAGAAATGTGTTATTAGCCTGGAAGGGTTTTTAGATTTATAATACTGCAACAGGTGAAGGCAGAAATCGGTGTTGCAGACCTATTTAACAAATAAAACACTGAATGAATTCTGACTGCTGGATTGACGATATTGAACTGTATGTAATCTGCTTGTAAAGACAGTTGATCACGCCGTCACAGGTTTGCGCTGGCATCAGTGACAAACTGCTTCTTATTGGCCTTTTGTCTAAGTCCGGCCCCACTTCGGTTTCTGTGTAGTCAGTTTTTCTGAGGGGGCACAGTTTCACAATTTCAAGGTATTGTCCCGAAAACTTAAAATTCATCATGCAAATCTGCTTGTAGCGTAGGTTCTATCTGATTAAGTGTGAATGAACTTGTTTGGCTCATTCGCTTTAAAAAGGACCCACACTCATGAGAAAAGGGGTTTTTACAGGACTCTAAGCAGTCATGTGACCCTGTTTTTGTTTGAAACACCCAAATTTGTGCTTTAGGCTTTCTAGACAGATAGAAACTGAGGCTTGTGGAAATGATGACACGGCCTGTTTGTTTCCTATTCTTTTGGTTTAGCTGATGCATTGAAATTTATATACAATTGTTAAGCAGAGAATCATCTCATAAACAAACGTTAGTCATAGAGATCCACAGAGTTCTGTATTGGGGCCGATACTTTTTATGTTAAACATGCTTACCTCAGGTGAAAACGTATCCATCAAACCCCATCACACATCAATTAGTAAAACTACAGACACGTCTAAAACGCCTCTGGGGGCTGTATGACACGTCATTTTCAGACAATATTTTTTAGACATTATATTTGGCTGTAGGGTTGTCATTATACTAGCATTTCAAACTTGATAGCATAACCCAAAATACTCAACACCATGTGTGATGCCACAAATTGTTTGCATTGTTCTGGACTTCTATCAAATCTATAGCAACACAAACAATGACGGCACTATTTATATGTTGTCTTATATAGTGAACAGAATACAGGAAGGTGTATATTATATGTTACAAATATGTAAAGATATTTTAAGATTTTAAAATAAACAGGTTGTCTGAGGCAGTGCTGTGTTTCTGGTAACTTCTGGTAACATTGCTAATCAAACAGGGTAATGATTGTGTTATCCTGGTAAAATAGCACCTATTATGCCTATTATGGAAGCAAAACAGGTTTAGGCAAGTCTTATCACAATATTTTGCCTTCCTGACTAAGTAACTCCAAATTTCCAGCTACTTATGAGTAACAGCCTTCTCCTGTGAATTTGACTCACTTTCTTGCTTTTCTTTTTAAAAAAACACCAGGGTGCGCTCATCATGGCCTAATGTTGACTTCATTTCTATCACACTGGGTTTTCTGGGTTTTGGGAGTTTTTTGTGTTGCGTTTGGTTTGTATTTACATTAGATGGAAAGATCTGGAAATTTCTGAATTTCGTGTTGATTTTTGACGACGCACTCAGTGTGTAATGGCTTTTAGTCTAATTTTCAAGATACACAACTTGGAATTTGGAGATCATTTTTAATTTTTCAACTGAAAATTTTAAATACCAAACTGAAATTTTGACTTACAAAAATGTTTCAATTAGCGGAAAGAAACATGCTTTCCTAATTTAACAATGGTACAAAAAGGCGGGGCTGATACCGGTCTGCTGTCTTACTCCTACATCAGCATTGTTTTAAGTCACTAGCTGCTACTTTACTGACAACTTAACATTTGGCTCACGTGGTTATTTCATATCTGCTAACAGTTAAATTGCTAACAGTAACATGTTAAACCTTTATGATATCCAAATACTTCAGCCATGCTGTAAGAGGAACTTTACTAAATTTCTCATAAACTGTTGTTTAGTGTTGTAAATGTTACTTTCAGCTGCTAGCGGGTGGTGTGGCCACTGTTTTTCATCTGCTGGAGGAAGCATAGACAGCAATGTTGGTATCGATAATGCTGTAAATGAGTATCTGATAAATACTAATCAATACTAAAAGTTACTGAATATTGATTTTTTTGACAACCCTGTTTGGCTATAGAAATCTATGAATCATAGTGTAAACAAGAAACTCACTCTGAATGTCACTTCCTAGGCCTTCAGTACTACCGGCTAGATAGTCATTCCTTATCCAAATCGAAGGTCAGAAGGAAACAGAGTTTGAAAACTTGACCCTGCATACCTTAAAGATAATGCAAATCGACTCAGGAAGGATCTAAGGGTCAAGCAGGCTCCCTTTCCCCGTCTCATTTCCATCTCTCTGAATACATTTATTGAATGCAGTTTTTATTTATTTATTTTTGCCCCTATTCACTGTGGGGTTCTGTCAGGAAGGGCATCCAGCATAAAATCCTGCCAAATGAAACATGCTGAGCTAACCGCTGTGCTGACCCCTTGTGAATGAGCGAGCAGCCCAAAGTAGCTTGAGTTCCCTGACATTCCCAAACTCTGCCAAGTGAGCTCAACCTCTGACAGGCTAGCAGGATGATTACACTTCATATTAAAAGAATAAGACTGCTTCAATTGCTCCTGCATCAGTGTTAGTGAATGGCGGCAGGGCTATTAATATCCTGGAGTGGCTAGGAAAAAAAAAATAAAAAGCACAGCTGCCCACAACTGTCCTCCTGAACAATAGGCTCTTATGTAAAGGGAAGGCACTGCTGTGTTTGTCCTTCTGTAACCCATGTTCATGGGGTTTCTAGAGCTGTTTTTCTTTGTTTCTCTTCATATCAAAAATAGATATTTACTGAATGCGACCTTCCAAAGAAAGAGCGTATTCATAAGGGAATGCCTGAGTGTCCTATTTCTCTTGGCACACAGAGAGGCATTTGGATAAAGATTGATGTCGCTGAAGTATTTATAGGGTGCTGTCCTTTCATCCCCCCCCCTTCTTTATTTCAGTACACTTCCCATTTCTGCGGAGATGCAACAAACAAGCCATAAACACCCTATACAACTACAGTACAATGGTTTTGGCACCCAGGCTGTCCTGTGGAGATAAGCTGTGCGTCACACACATATCACCCCGGACGGGTTTTCCATTTCAGCACCATTACAGAATCAGGAAGCAGAGTGCAAACGATTCCATCTGCATTTCAGGATTTTTTCAATTAGAGGTGCCGTGCGTGGTTGTAAAACGTAAATGTTGAGGCTGTAATGTCATCTGTTCTCAGACTAATTTGTATCCATGCAGGATCCTTTGGCGTCGGGGTGCAGAGAGACAGCAGAGCGGTTTTAAATGTAACTCCTGCACGCTGGTTTGTATCCTCCACAGCAATGCTAAAAGGTGGGGTGTACACATTGCTGGAGGCTTTGTTTACAACACATCATATGATATTACATAACTGAGGCTGTTGCTATGGCAACACCAGGACTCCACCCCTTCCCTACCCAACCAGACTTTGGACACACACACACACGTGCATGTACATGTACACACATTTTTTTGGACTAACAGGACTGTGCGACTTAACATCCATGGTATTCCCCACTACTAACAACATGGCCTCTCTGGTGACCGGAAATCCTTCTTCCTAAGAGATATTTAACAGTCACCCGGAGGAGAAACATCTCAGCTATGATGGCTCACCGCGGTGTTGTTTGATAAACAAATTAAACATTCACCACATTTTACTACCTGCACAGGAACAGTTATTTATGGCTTTTAACCAGAGCACAAAAAAAGAAAAAAGAAAAAGTGATGTAAGCTCTCACCCCGTACATTGTGCGTGTTGTCAGTGGGTGAATGGCAACCGTGTGTGTCAGCTTTTATTACTGCGTGTAAGCAATCAGCTCAGATGAATTCAAGGTCAGGGAGGCACTCCTGGCTTCCTGAGCCATACAATAACAGACTTCCCCACATAAGAGCTGTCTCTTTGTGTTGAAAGGTACAGCACTGAGTACTCTCTCAGCTCTCAGCACTGTCTCAAAGCGCCATTCACGTCTGACAGTTCAGCAAGAAGGCTTCTGTTCCAGGTTACAATGGTCCCGGTCCCAATGGAGCCGAGGTTCTCAAAGTTTTGATCACATCTGACATATTTTAAAAATTGTTTGTAATGTGTCCATCCAGAGAGATTTGGCTTGGTAATTTTATCGCCTTCCTGCTCATTTAAGTAAGAGACGATGTTGGATTGCAGCAGCGAAATGCAAACAATGAGAGCTTACAGTAGATTACACAGTGAACATTTCACTGGAAGCTGAAATATGAACATGATTAGTTGTTATGCGTAATAACCAGTTGCTAGGAAAAAGTGGTTATTGGAAAATCGTTTCTGGTGGTTGCTGCACCATAAATCTCCTCCTCTCCAGCGCTTTGGTTGCAAGCAGATTGCTGCGTTTGCCTGTAGTTTGCATGCAAGAGGTCGACCTTTCTGTAAACAGTCGCCAAATACTAGCCAAATGGTAGTAAGACTTTAAAAAGTATGACAAAAGAGACGACTGGAAACGGAGCATGTTCAACTCTGAAGTAAAAGTTGTGTCTCAGTGCAGTAACCAATGTTCTTCAAAATGTGCAACTTTTACTTTGAAGGCAGAGGGGGTCACTTATCGAAGAGTCAGCCTTGGTGAGTTACCAATGTATAGCAAACATGAACAACTTGGTGCCAGGTTTCTCAGCTTTGAATGCCCTCTAACAAATCATAACAGCATAAACGGATGGATCAATGTCTGCATGTCGAACTGTTGGACACCTGATGCTTTCAGCCTACTTCTTCCAGCTAACAAGGAAATTATGTATCTTCACACAGCTTCCTGATTGGCAGAGCTAACTCGAAACTTTGAATTGTTGTCTTAAAATTTTAAAATGTATAAGCTCAAAATTGTGAGATGTGGATGATTTTCTTTTCAGTGGAAGAAACAAGACCAAGCCACGGTGACATTACCCACCAGTTTTGAACTCGCATTTTGAAGCTTCAGCATCAGCATGTTGTTTTTTTGGATGTAGACTTTACCTTATATGGAATAAAGTGTGGAGCTCTTAAATATCAGCCAACATTTGCTAGCTTGGCTAGCAAGCTCCATTCGTAAACTGTACCGGTGTAACCCACAGACACACACATAATCTGCTAATAAGATGCCGAGTGTTAGACTACAAAAAAAAAATCCCAGAATTTCTCTCACCAAAAGTAAAGTGCAATCTTCCGGGATGCTCTGCTCCTCATATGTTCCCCACAGCGAGCCGTAATACCGATGAGATCATCCGTTAACACGCTCCAAAAGGCTCCAGCAGCACTCCAGTAGGCCGACCAGCTCCACTTGCCATTGTGTCAGGACACCTGTTAAACGGCGAGGGCACACCCACAAGTCGATTAGTTATTTTGAAAGGGAAAACTTTCCATAGAGCCCGAACTGTTTTTATTAGGCTGTAAACGTGCTTTTAAATGCTTTGATGTTACACTTTTAACATTAGAGTCTATGGAAACGTACTCTTTTTATTTCAGCCAGTCTCAAAAGACCAGAAGAAGAACTGCAGTTTTTGTCACTTCAATGTTGGCTTCACTTTTAAACTCTGGAGGTTGCCCTTTGTCTGTGCACCAGCACACACAGTTTGACAATCACTGTCATGGTTTTCCTCTTCTTCTGCTTACAGCTGCTCCTTTTGGGGATCCCCACAGCAGATCATCTTCCTCTTCTATCACACCAACCCTCTGCATGTACTCCTTCCATGTCCTTTGTGGGTTTTATGTCCATTATATTGACTGTTATATTGACCCCCTTGTCCCTCTGATATACTCATTTCAAATTTTCTGTTTGGTTAAGTGGCCATAAGCGTGGATATGAGCATAAGTGGTTCTCTGCCTCCCTGTATTAGCTGTGCGATAAACTAATGACCTGTCCAGGATGTAGCCCGACACAGCTAAGATAAGATATATTTTATCTGAAAAGTTGGGAAATTCCTGTGACACAGCGGCCAAACAGATTAAACACAACTTATAACAAAAAAGCTTAGATAGTAAAAAATAATACAAAAAATAAATTCTCAGTAACGTAAAAAAATATACTAAAGAAAGCTTCTCAATAACTAAAAATCGAAATAAAATACCATAAAAGTTTAACTAGAAAAAAATAATAAATGTAATGTAATGTAAAGAGCTATTTATAATTCAGTAAAGCAAAATAAAATTATGGAAACAACTTACTAAATGTAAGACATGCAAGGATAAGAAAATTATATCTGTCAGCAAACTGACCCATTATCTAATCAATATGGATCATTTTACATCTACATCTTGTGCTGCCTTTTGGTGTCTAGAAGAATTTTATTTTATTTATGTAGCGCTAAATCACATCAACAGTGGCCTCAAGGCACCTCATATTAAAGTCAAAGTTGCCAATAATACAGAGAAACCCCAACAATCAGATGACCCCGTGTGAGCAAGCCCTTTGGCGACAGTGGGAAGGAAAAACTCCCTTTTAACAGGAAGAAACCTCTGGCAGAACCAGGCTCTGGAAGGAAGTTTTATTTTGTTATTACATGTCATGATTTGTATGTTTCCCTGTTACTCACAGCACTATATGAAGCTGTAACTCACCCCAGACATGACAGGAAGCAACCTGTTTAGCAACTTTGATACTGAGGATACTGTATGTGAAGATAAAAATCAGTGACACTGAATTAACTTTAAGTTTAGAGCCTGTGGATTTTTCCATACTAATACCAAAGACTTTTAAACGGCCACATCTGCTAAATCGTAGGCTTTGGCACACAGCTGCTAACAGCTGGAGGACACATCATAAAAATAAGGTACTTTTTCCTCCTTTACTCAAATCCCAACACTAAACAGACGGCATGTGTCCTTCCCATCACTTTCTTTCTTATGATATAATTAGCACCCCCCCCCTTTAAAGGAAAGAGAAAAAAAAAACCTTTAGTTACTCATTACTCAAACAGATACTTGAGGCATGATTTGTTTCTGCTTTCCTTTCAAACCACCAGTTGTTATTCCTTTTTTCTACTCACTAACCTACATTTTCAGTGTCATCAGGAATTTTTGGTAATGAAAATGGCACCTCGAATGCAGAAGAATTACAACTGCAGGGAAATTACACAATAAGTCACAGGCTGTAATATGAAGTGTTACCAAACTACTTTAGGTTGCTTACAAGGGACGATAACACAATATACAGCCTGTATATAAAAGATGGACATGAGTATCCATCCCTCACTCATCTGGTTTTCAAAACACCAAAATGGCAAAATCGCTCAGCTTGAGGCTTCATAACAGGAAGCAGAGGTTGATGGTGCGGTGGCTGCGTTCATCTTTTATAATTAAATCAGGTTAGAATCAGTTCTCCCTGGGTAATAATCTCACTCATGCTGTGTGGCATATATGTATGTATTGTCTAACGGAAACAGAAATTAACCCTGGGATTCTCTTGCTTTTGCGGACTTCTCTTGGCAGGTGGAAATTATAATTGAACTCTCCCAAAACTCTCATTCACAGATCCAACAATATTTATAATTCATCCATTTTCTTCTGTTTTCTGGGGCCACGTTGTGGGGACAGCAGTGAAAAATGGAGAAGCCAAAACCTCTCTCTCCCCAGCGACTTCCTCCAGTTTATCCAAGGAAACACCCAGACGTTCCCTGCTGAGAGATATAATCTATCCGGCGTGTCCTGGGTCTATCCCGGGGCCTCCTTCCAGTAGAACATTGCCACAACATCTCACCCAGGAAGGATCCTTGTCAAATAGCGGAGCTACCACAACTGGCTCTCCTTCAGTGTGGAAGAGTAGCCCTTGAATGCCTGAGCGCTTTACCCTAACTCTAAGGGTGTTGAACTTGATTAGTCGAACCTCAGTTGCAGGAGCAACAATGTGGTTTCTTTATCCTCTCGAGAATATTTGAAGTTGAATGGTAATTTGCCCAAGCAGTCTACATGTGTTTTTTTTGGACTTCTGTGGAGAAAATATTCACTATTAAAAATGAAGTTTACATATTAGCTGAACTTTCCTCAGTATCCCTGTGTCATCCATCACAGCTGTGCTGAGCTGCGCGGTGAATGCATGATAAGCATCTCAAAGCTAGACAGCTCAGAGTAAGCGTGCACTGTGGTCAGAAACTGACGTCTCTAGCTATTTAAATGTTTGTGCAAACTGTCTTGGTTAAAGCTGGGAATACCTCAAATAAAAGCCACCCTTTAGGCTGACCTTAAGCATTGTACAGTATGTGGAGTTGACGGTGGAAGGATGTCACAGAGATTGTGCACTCAGCTCTAATCCATGGTGAGAAAGAAATCACCTTAGCCAGCTTTAAACACAGCCCTCCTTGGAAAATATATAGCTGAGGTAAGCTCTGTGTTTGTGGCCTCTTCAGGCTCCAAAGAACTGCAAAAAGAGCCTTTAGGAAAAATAAATTCTCTTTTTTCACTGTTCCCTTGTGACCCACATACGAGTCCAGAGGAAAATAAAAATCCAATGTTTTTTAAGCCAGTCTTTAAAGTATGGCCAACATCCTTCTTCTTCTGCCAGTGAATCACTGGCAGACTTTCCATTCAGCTGCAGAAACAAACCTGCAAACTGGCGCATGACACCAAGCCGGGGCCATGACGACATCTCAGCGGCATCGCCGAGTAGGATGCGGGGTGAGGGAGGCCAGACCGGAATCCTGGATCATTAAGTAGAAGAGTGTTTTCAGGAGAAGCCTTGTGTTGTGTCAACATTTCCAGTGACGTTGCCACAGAGGGAAAAATCCCAGCAGCCAGGGAGGCCAGGCTGTACTAATGAGGGAAAATGCTTTGAGTGTCAGATGACAGTATATATAAAGTGTTTTGAGAGGAAAGCAGAAGAAGACACTCAGATATTCCATCCAAACAAAAACACAAAGACATATTAAAGAGGGCTGTACTTCATTAGAGGACTCGAAGCCAGAAAAAATATATATATTCATACAGCAGTGTTTGTAAACAGAGCCATAGCTACAACTAAACCGAAGACTGGGGCCTGGTATATGAAGCATGTTCGACAAAGCCGAGATATACTTCTGTTATCTGGCTTTACTTGGCCTAATGTCAGAAGTTAGACAACAGAAGTCAACCCGGGGTTTCCTCGGCACGAGCAGGTTCATGATAAAGGTGTAGCGCTGGCAGCGTCTGACCAATCAGAAACATAGGCAGGTCTGTCGATGGCAGAGCAGCTGATATTATCGTTAGGGTGACGTCAGTCACTGTGAATGTGAGCCTTAATGGTTGTCTGTCTCTCGCTTAGCCACGCGACAGATTGGTGGCCCACTCAAGACATACCCCACCTTGTGGCCCGACTGACAGACCTGACCACACTCCAACACTTTTCAGCATCTTTATGTTGCACTTCTCACACGGTTGCTCTTCATACAACTTGGCTGCAGCTTTTCAGCCGCCAGCCACACACCAACAACAACAATACTGCAGGACCTATTTCAGCTTTTGGGCGGCGGGCGTGTCCATCGCCCCTGCAGCGGCACCGCAGACGGCGCCCCGCCACACACCTCTTGCCTTATGACAGCTACAACACATTTGTTGACCCAGATTGGATAAGCAGAAGAAAATGGATATATAAACGTGTGTGTCCTTCAAGTGTTTTTCTCATTCTGTCTGCAAAAGAGCTACAGTGTTATCAAAGTTTAGCTGATTTGAAGCCAGAAAGGAAAGCCAACAAAAGATGGCAACTGTGTTGTGTTTTTAACAGACGTATCAGTATCACAGGCACAGCAGGATGCGACTGTAATTCATTTTGTTCTCAGTTAAATTAACATGTTGCTTAGATGTGCATAAGACAGTCTTAGCCTTACTCTTCTAGCTGCAGCCCCAGCTGTGTTAAACAAAGAGCGATATCAAAGATTAATTTAAACCAATAACAAGGTTTAGTCTGCTTGGATATTTTAAACAAAAGGCATTAGTGCTCTGTTTTAGGATAATATCTAGAGAGCAGCAAACCTCAGTGCTGCTGTAGCTCACCCGGGATGTTGCAAAGTCCTGGGTTTGAGTCTTTCCTCGACCCTTTCCTGTTTATCTGTACTTCCAATCAAAAATAAAGGTTAAAAAAAAAGTGCTTGTAGCCAACAGAAAACCCCCATTAATGATTAAAACTGTTCTATCAATAGTTTTATTGAAGAGAACACCTACCTTCACAGAGTCCACGTATCGTGGTCTGAGGGATCTCTTTTCTCAAACATAACCTGCTCCTGAGCAACACAGGTTACTATGACAGAGTGAGCCGCCACCTTTGTAACCTTGTAAACACCCGAGCTACACCTGAATATACCTGGGTAAATCCTGCTTCATTCACAGTACAGGCCACTACTTGTGCTTTATGTAATTTCAGACATATACATGTATGGAGTGGTTAACGGCTAGATCGTGTTAGAGAACAGTGGAACATATATACTTTATATATGCATACACACTGCAAATTATACTTCTCAGAAGTCATGGTAGCATTATTTTATAGTAGCTGTAGTAGCATCGCATCAGGCTGGCTAAAAGTAGAACTGACACATAGCTGCATGTTTGGACCAAAGCACACAGGCTGTTTAGGGGCAAATCAAACTAAACATCATATCAAGTCCATTAGCTGCTTATAGCATTTTAGCATATAGCATGTCCAATCTGGGTTTTAATGGTTAATTATCATTTTTATCTCTTCAGGTTGTTTATTTGCATCTAATCCATTAATCCCACCGAGCTTCTCTCTAAGGATAACATTTGAAGACTCCCAGCTGCTTCTTGATGTGCATGAAATGCTTACACCTGGCAGTTAATTATGATAATGCTAGCCTAAGCAGCTTATCGCCCAGTATCTTATCTTCTTTAATCTAATTTGAAATATAATTGTTTAGCTATACTATTGATGTTAGGTTTGCCGCGTCTAATATTCACCTCCGATTTCAAATAGTCATATTAACAAGCTAATGACATGTGCTTTGTATTTTTTCAGCGTGCCTCTGTTAGTTTGTGGCATTACATTACAGTAGCTGTTTCTGACCACCAAATCAAAACAAATGAAAAAAAAAACAAAGCACACCATGAACTGCCTGAAACGACTTCAAACGAGGGGAAAAAAGTTTCTTTGTTGATAATTCTGAAAGGCTGCTTTCCGCTGAGTCACAATCTCATTGTGAGGCCATCCCACTTCCCTTCTTATTTATATTTCATGCATGGTGTTCCCCCGGTAGTTTCACTTTTTGACTCACCGGATACACTGCTTAGCACTGATTTCCATAGTGAGGGAGAACAATAAAAACCTACAAAAGTTCACATTAGGAAGTGTGCAGGGTCATGAGCAGCCAGGTGTAAACACTGGTGAAGCGAACAAGTTCAGAGATGGTAGCATCTGGAAGAAGTCCGGTACAGATGGAGGAGGAGGAGGACTGTCTGCAGCTACACTGACCAGGTGGTGTGCTTCATTTAGGACTGCACAGCAATCCTGTCCGCACATGCTGAGGAAATGTCCCACATTTTAAGATTTTTAAAAGTTAACACGGTAAGACGGACACTTGTCTAAAGTGAATGGCTGTGGAGAAGGGCGTGCATCAAGTAACCACTAACTCACAAGATGTACAGTTTGTTTTTTTACTGTATTGGAAACTACCACAAATAAAAGGAAACGCTGGTATAATAAAGACTGGAACATTTCTAATACCTGAGTGAATCCCCACGGGATAACAAATGATAACCAGAACGTATAGCAAGGTTGCTGTGGTCGTCAGTGCTTTTAAACTCACACTTACAGTCAATTCAGAATCACCAGTTAACCTAATCGGCATGTATTTGCACTGTGGGAGGCAGCCAGAGTACGCAGAGAGAAACCACACCGGCACAGGGACAACAGAGTCCATGCTGTAGGCTCGCAGCCAGCTGACGGATTCAAACCTATAACCTACAAAGAATAGTTTATTATCACTGACCACGTTTATTCTTTTCTCATGCTTCATTTTACATTCAGAACAATTTCTTTGTTGATTCCGCCTTTTCTGCCGCTGTATTGTGTTGTCTTAAGTTTAGGCAGTAAATTATGTGGTTAGGTGTTTGGTATTGGGGTGGGATCATAGTAAAATACACATTTTCACAACAAAAACATACTTTAAAAGCCAAAAATGCAACCAGCTTCTCTGGGTTAGGTCCACAGGTTCAGGATGAGCTTGAAAAGAAGGCAAAAATGTCAAAAGCATCTTAAGACGACAGCTTCAATAAAAGGCTGAGGCTTTAGGTACACGCGTTCCACTACTCGTTAACACAACCAATCACGTGCATTTAGGCATGGTGAACCCATGGTGCTGAGCTGGGATTTCCCCACACAACCATTTCTATGGCTTACAGATAATGGTAGGCAGGCTACAGCAACACAAGACCACACCGGCTGCCACTCCTGCAGAGTCAGAACAGGAAACTGAGGCTACAATGTTGCCTGATCTGATGATTCTCTATTTCTGCTGCGGTTTAACGGTTCAGGCTGGTTTTGGTGATGTAATGGTGTGGGGATTAAGGGGGACACTTTATTGTCAGTTGAGCACTGTTTAAATGCCACACTATATCAATGCTATCAATACTAAAATACCAATACGATGGGTATTTTCTGAGGAATGTTACAGTCAATCCTGAAAGGAAAAGGATTAGCAAGACTGTCAAGATGTCAGTGTACATCAGTAATTTTAGGATACATTTATAGAGATTTTAGAGATTTATTTTAGAGACTTTTAGAGATTTGTGTTTTATGCATGTTATTTGATGTCTGGGCCCTTATCAACAACCCTTAGATAGATTTTTTTGGAGTCCTGGTTAACAAATGCCCAGTTTTATGCATAATTATGATCATAAGTGCATTTTAAAATGAACCTGAACTGAACAAATAAGGACACTTTGTAAACCTGACGAGGTGTCCTTATCTGACATTTTGGAAATGAGGATGTCTTTATTGATCCCTGTAGGGGCATTTAAGCCCGGCCTGAGTATAATGAGCCATTGTCACTATTGTTCTTTGTGTTTCTCATAAACCTTGGCATGTGTGGACACCAGAGTTTGAGGTCTTTTAGATGAGTGGCGGTCTCAGTTTTATAGGTCTTCTCTCCGCTGCTGCTAGGCAACGTCTTTAAAGCCACTGCGGCGCCACGTGTGATCTCGCGTGTGACCTCATACACATGTCCAGTCGAATGAGACGCACCGAAGCTGTCCTGGTGGCGCTTGGTGGACAAACACCTTATTAACTTTTACCTGTCACTGTAGTTTATAAATAACCCTCCACTGACTGCGACGTCCACATTTGCTGATGTAAACATGCCTCTGACAGCAAGCACTGGACTGCTTTCTTAAAAACAAAAAAAGACATGGGAATACTGAAGTGAAACTTCTTCTAGAAACTGCCACATGTTCAAACGACTGCAAATATTCTTCCCAGGCTTTTTTTTTTTTTTAAAGTGTGTTTATGTAGTTAGGAGTACTGAAAGATGTACAGTGAGTTTGCGTGGGTTTGTAAAAGTCGATTTTTCATGTGACATCAACTCATTAAAGTCTTACCAGTGCCATTTGTTTGAACTCTGAATGCTTGGAAAACATTTCCCGGAAAAAGCATAATTGAAAAAAACTAAAAAAAAGGATCAAGTCATCTGCGTCGTTGCTACTTTTAGATCCTTCCCTGGAAAAAAAAAAAGAGGGCAGGAAACAAACCCGGTGGTTCTGCTTGGAAAATGTTGCACTAGCTGAGGCGGTGAGGAGGAGCCGGATGCAGCTCCCTTGGTACTTCATCTATCAGCTGATTTATGGGTTACACACAGCTTTTAATGACCCTCCACTGTCCCTGTGAGTGTGGGCCCTGGGGAGCATCAAGGCAGCGCAGTGCTTGAAGCAGGGAGCCCTGGAGGTCAGTGGGAAACCTCCACAACGCAGTTTATGGAGTCATTAATTGTTCGCTGAGAGTTGGAGGGAAAATCTCGAATCTGAGGTCAGACCTTTGTGCGGTTCACATTTCTCCACAAACCCACGCAGGGGTACCGAACGTCTGACATTTTTGTTAAATTACAAGATAAATCCTGCTTATTACAACACGTTTCTTGTTTTTGTGAACTAAGCTATCTTTTCTACTGGGGATCAGAGTACAAAGTAAACAAACAAACAAAAACATGTCACACCAACTTCTACCATCCAGTCACGTCTGACTTCAAAGTCCTGCATCTTGGCTACCTATCAATGCTCATGTCCTATAAAAAGGTCAACTCGACTACCAGTGATATTTGTACCCTCGATCAATCTGCAGCTGTTTAGCTTGCATAGCATAAAGACATAAAGCCTAGCTACCTCCAAAGTGAACACCTTCTGTATGCTAACAAGTATTGGTGTTGGGCCTTAGCGTGCTTGTCACAATAATGCAGGACACCAAGAGCAACAACAGTTTTAAAGAATAAGAAAGTCTGAATAAGAGATTAGGATGGCTGGTGGTGGCTACGAACTCGGAGACCACAGATTGTATCTGGTTTGTACTTTGTCTTTCAAACTTTGATTTGCTTTAGCTCACTGTTTGATTAGGTTTAGGCACCGAAACTGGTTTTAAATCATTCTTAAGAGTTACTTTAGGTTCTCGGGTTTCACTAGCTTTTAGTTTTTACATATTTATTTCGTAGTTTTAGTTTAGTTTTGTTGGTTGAAAATGTAAAGCTTTAATTTGAGTTTCACTAGCTGGGACCACATCCTCAGTTGTGGTGGGCGGTGGGCGACGGGAAGCTGGGAACTGATGCTGCGGTTTGGGGAAGGCCTCGATGGGGACTGGCAGCGGCTCCCGGGCCGAGCAGATCCCCAGAACTAACGAGAGTGGAAATGAAGGAGAGGAGAGAAAATGGGGGGAAAAGAGAAGAAAAGGGGAGGGAGGGAGGGGCATGGAAAATGAGAACAGCTGACACTAGTGAAGGGGGTGCTTATGTAACCTTGAGGCAGGAAGGGGCGTGGATGAGGTGTGGTCCCGCTCCTGAAATTCAGATGATATCTCCACTTATTTGATTTTTTTGGGCTACATCCACAAGTACACGGTAAAAGAGAGATTCCCCAGTTTTACTTTGATCAATCTGTCCGTGTTCACGTAAAAAGAACACACAACAAAATGATGTCAAGCATTTTTCGACAGCACGCTAAAGCAACATCAGAAGCTATAACACATCACACAGTGTGACAAGGAAAGGAAATAAAGGTACAAACCTTTGACCTTTGAGACAAAATCTCCATTTTCCTTTTCCGCATGTAAATTCTGAAGATCTTCACCCTGGAAGGGATTTTTCATTGACCACAAACTCAGTTTACATGTGTACAAAAGACACATAGAAAGCCTTAGTTTTTCTTTATTATAATATGTATATGTATATATATCAATATGTGGACAAAATTTTACCAGAACATCAGCGATGTGCTACCTCATGACACTTCTTTGACTGACAGCAGAATTTGAATGAAGTTAGGTGATCGCTGACCAATGGGTGAGCAGCAATTCTTTTGAACTGTGAACTGACACCCCGCCATGGCACAAAGTCATCGCCTGAAACTAATTCATGATTTAGTTTAACTGCCCTCTATCATTTAAGTCCACTCTGATGGTTTTGAGACTAGCTTATAATTTTATTTAAGTTCAATTAAAAGGATTTTGATACCTAATTTTACTGGTTTGTTATTTATGTTGGAAGGAAAGTTTAGCTGTAATAACCTTGACTAAAACATCTTGTATGTATTTTTCAGACCTCAGCTGTTTGTTTGTTTTATTTTTGTACACATCAGTAGCGAAACAATAAAAAAGGATGCATTCAAACACTGATTAAAACATTTTATCTTCTCAAACACCAAAAATAATTTAAAAATCTGACTTTTTAACGACCTTCTCAACCTGGTGCAGAAAGTTTCCTCGGTCCTGTCACAATGAGGTGGACATAAAACCAGCACAGACTTTTGTTTCCTTGTGCAGATTAATCAAACGTGTTTGTTTAAGAGGTCCTTGCTGGCAGATTTTGTTCGGACTAGTCGAGCTGTCTACCCATTGCTGTCTGCATGTCGGGCTAAGACAAACAGCCACTGGCTGCAGCTTCATATTTCACATATTTGTATCATTTAATTTTGGATTAACTAGTTTGTTTTGTTTTGGCTTCTTGCTCCATCCTTTGACCGCACTGTCATCTGAAGTTAATGAGGAAATGAAACCGTCTCGGTTACTGTTGCTGACATATAAAATGAAGTATTCCTCCCCCCACAAAAAACAGGATGTTTAAAAGTAGGTCATTTCTAACTGTCAGGGTCAAACAGGGGGCTTAAAGGTCTTCCCAAACTGTAATCCACCTATATACACTAATTATATTCCTTAGTCATGTTTATCCTCACGTTAAACCTTAAACACATTAAACAGAAGGGTTTACTGCTTGATTTAAAGCTCTGCGCTGGGTCTACCCAGTCAGTAATTCCTGAATGTAGCAACACTTATTTCACTTCTTCATCTTCACTGGTAATAAATCACTCCGATCTGAGGGCTGGGGATTGGAAACATGGGACATTATGCAGTTTAACTACATTAGCTGCAATCAAAATCAAATACAGGCTTTCCCCAGTGCAATCTTTACTGCTCTCTGGATACGACTGCTGGCAGCAACTCGCCGTTTCAAGTACGATTTGTTCTGCTTTTTCCCCCCTGGAAGATACGTTTTAACCACATATTATTTTTCAGTCTTATTAGTGAAAAATTAAACTGTTTCAGGAGAGTGCCGCAGACATCCCGGATCATGTAAACTCTACAATTTGTGGGCTTTGTGGGTTTACTGCTGAGGAGTAAGCTGCAGTGCAGATTCATACAGTGGTTACTGGATTTGAAGCGCTCTCATGCCCCCTGTGGACAAAACACACTTACACACACACACACGCTGTAACTAACTGCTGTACCTATTACCCACATTTTTATATAGTAATGCTATGGTTTAAATATGGTATAATATGGTAAATGCTGATGTGTCATGCAGATAATCCTTTGGAGGTTTAATTAAAATGATAAGAGCAGCCAAGCAGTCAGAGTGACCAGATCACAACAAACTAAATGTGGGCCAAAGAGTATGTTTGTGTGGGATATTTTTAACCTGTTAACCTTTGAAGCTGCTCCGTGTTATCTCAGTTACTGTTCCATCGATCAATCATTTAGGTTTCAAAGTGGGGATGACTTAATCAACTAGTGTCATTTTTTAACCACAGCTTTCTTGTGAGGCCTCTTTAAGAATCACCTTTCACCAGTTTCACCCAGTTATTAAATATTTT
>VOQK01011690.1:14402-26830 GCA_015052645.1 Benitochromis conjunctus
ATTATTATTTTTATTATTTTATCACTTCTAATTAGCTTTTTTATTTTTTAACTATTACAACTATGTGAAATTAGAGGCCGACTGTCATAGAACGATACTGATAACAGTATGTGGTGAACGACGAACAGATTTCTCTAACACAGTTATTTATGAGTCCTTTGTACCACATGTGACAATGTGGTTTAAAAATAATACTGCTTAAACATTTTGCACATTTATTTCACGCTCTGCCTGACTCAGCTCCGATCAGCTGGTTCTCATGTTTGTGGTATTCCAAACAAGCAACATTAACACTCATACAACCGTACAAAGGGTGTTTTCCCGTCTCTTCTTTACACTTTTTTATTTTCATTTATCAGCTGTTATAAATATCAATATCAAAATTCAATCAAACGCACTGATATATCGGTCTGTGGTGCCTACTGGTTGATATTAGAATATATAATAAAGGATTTCTGTGTTTCTACATAAAGTATAACTAAGCAGCAAAGATAATAAAAAGCTTAAATTTAAAAATGAACGTGATTGGTGGGAGGAAAAGACTCAGAGAGCTCACCAGTGTTTGCCTGCTTGTCTCTTCCTCTCACCTTTTTTACCCTGTGTGGGTTCTTCTCTCTTCGGCACTTGCGGATGTCCATCTCTGTGGTGTTGACACAGCCTGGCTGTGGGAGGCAGCAGAAGACAAAGCATGTTTCTGGGTCAGATAAGACTGTTTCTCCAGCATGTATTGTCTGCACTTGTGCTGCTCACACAATATGGTGCTGGTGCTCTGTTGAGCAACGCCGCACTCACAAAAGACTTATGCAAATTGACTGGCACCAAATCTGATTGTGCTACCAACAACACAACATGGCTATCTGCTGGACAGCATGTGGAGCTCAATCTGCTCTTTTCAGTGTTTAAATGCTAAAATTGTCTACCTATAAAACATCCCTTCTTTTCTGTCCTTTTGCTGAGTTCATTTTCATTTTGTAGTTGAACCATATGACCCTCTTTTTCCTTTATGCACTTTTTCTTTTCTTTATTTTGGCTGTAACTCACCACTGGCCGATGAACGTCCCAAAATGCCCTCTCCTGGCTGTCAAGGATCTTCCTCTCCGCCTTGTCCTTCTTCCTGTCAATCCTGAGAGCAGAGGAAACTGGTCTTTGAAATAAAAATCTCACAGCTCTGAAATATTAAATATTAACCCTCTGAACGTCCATACTTGCTTTCTGCTGCAGGCATATGTTAAAAACATGGACAGAGCAGACAAAAGAGCAAAGAAACTCAGCAGCATAGGTCTTAACCTGTCTGCTCAGTTCACCAAGAGAGGCCTGGTGGGACCTAGCTCTTACATAACTGACATTTACCGACAGGCATTTGCTTGTTTTCGTTACCTTCAGATATAAGAAGGCTTCTTTTTATATCACCACGTTTACAGCCAGCATCTAAGTGATGCCAAGACTTTGATTTTCTTTTTCAAAAGACAAGAAATTACAGCTACTGTATGTCACTAACTGCAGGACTGTTGTTGTACTTGCACTTTTCAGCCACCAGGTGTCAGCCTTACAAAGAACACAAACACTGTGCAGGAACCAAAGCTTAGCGTGGCATAAACCTGGTTGTATCAACATCTATCCTGTCACATTAGTGCTGAAGTTAGAACATTGACAGATATACTCACTTGACTTGAGCCTCAGCTTGCATGAAGATAAATTCCCACTTCCTGGCGAAAGCCCTCTGCAGCCTGGCAAGGTTCTCCTGGAGGAGCCAATCAGGCACAGTGTAAGAGGAGGATTTAAGGAGCTTTCTCTTCAACGCCTTGACTTTGATTTCAAGGCCCTTAGTATACATCATTGACTTCATCTCTAATAAACTGCAGTGATTAAATGTATTCTCTATAACTGTGAGAAAATGAGACAAGGTTTTCTCCACTCTTGCGCTTCATAATTAGGCACAGTAGATATAGTGCTTTCTCAAGATCGGGCATACATGGGAATGAACTTCCATCAACAATTTTTAACATGTTATGAAATAAATTCCACGTTATTTGATTCTAAAACATAACATTAGAGTTAAGGGTCAGGGTTGGGGGTCATCACTGATGATCACGTAGGCCTCACAGGCCCAAACAATCAAGATATCCTGTGTTAATAAGAGAGCTGATGAGGTGCTTGTGAGCTTATTTGTGCATTGTTAATCTCTCAGGTTTATTTATTACTACAACAATGATCCATCCATCCATCCATCCATCCATCCATCCATCCATCTTCCTCCGCTTATCCGGGGCCGGGTCGCGGGGGCAGCAGCCCAAGCAGAGAAGCCCAACAATGATCATAAACAGTATTTACTTGCTTTTTTTTTTGGTGCCTGTAAGTGAACACTGGGTTCCAAAAGGCTATTCAAAATATTGCAAATAGAAAATCTCCTTAAGCAAACATCCACCGAGGATACAGTATGTGAGCTCGTTACAAAATCAGAGGGGAAAAAGACTACAGAAGCAGGCATGTTACCAGTGAAAGCAATGAGGCCTGAAGCCATAAAGTGACCTGAATAGGAGTGAAAGGAAGTCTACTGGACAATAGTTGCAGAGTCATTTAGAATATTAAAGTGCAGAGGATTGCTATTGTGTAACAACGAGATCAGCACTACAGCAATGCCCCTCCTGAGACTGTATTGATCTGCTGATGCAGGTATACCTAAAGATATTTTTATTTACATTTCGGGGGCCAGTAAATGACTGCGTTGTATTCCTCAAAGTGGTGTTCCTGGAAAAGAAATCTACCTTCGAGAATTTGATGTTGTTGTTTGTTTTTCTTTTTTATCCTCTTGTAAATAGATTTTGGTATTTTAAGGCCCCAGAAGAAACTGCTTCAGCATTTATTTATTTTTTTCTTCAACAAAGTGAAGGAAAATCATCATCATACTATGGTTCATGCACTATGATGGTATTAAAGTGGAAGCTTTCTGGCGATCACTAAACCAAAATGACAGTTTACTTACAGCCTCGTAGTCAGCGAGCTCAAGCCTGGCTTTATTCTGCATTGTGCGCTTGCACAGGTAAATGGCTGCAGGATGACAAAGAGACAGAGTGAGACATAGAGAGGGGAATAAACACTGTCATAACTACATAAAAAACAACAACAACAACAAAAGAATACTTGCAATGCGTGGTGGGCGTTTTTTTGTTTTTTTTTAACCAAGGCCACAGCTGTGTGAACTAATGCACATCCTGCCAGAGCAGGCAGGCAGGCCATGTGTGTCTTTTGAAATACCAAACCTTGAGTAAATGCCATGCAGATAGCCAGAGATGCTGTCAAATCAGTGACTGTGCCTTTATTTTGTTAAGCTAATTGTATCCCACAGGACTGTCCCTGGTGGTGGCAGGGGAAGGGGGTGGTGGTGGGGGCGGGAGCGGGGGGTTCTTTGGGGGCCAGATACATTACAGGGAATGGCCCATGGATCAATACTCAGTGAGTGTCAGCCACAGAGCTACAGATGTCAGTTCTGGAGAAAAGGAGACAGCTGAAGGCGTTAGGGAGATCGCACTGGTCTGGAGAAAGAGGGAAAAATTGTCAGACAGTGTGTGACTCACCATAGTCTGTGTTCTCGGGTTCCCAACAGTTTGAAGGCCAGAAGTATGGAGACTGATGAAAACAGGAAGAATAAATCAAAAAAAGATCTTGCTTATTTACACAAACAATCAATATTACATTTTTTTTTTATCTTCAAATAAAAAAAACAAAAACAACCCTTTCCCCTACCCCTGCCCCTGTACTTGTCTTTTATGGATGAGTACTCTTTTTTTGATTGTGACCTTTGACCTCCAGGTGCTCCAGGTAACAATCTGCAATGGCAATGGTGGCTGCAGTCGCTCTATCTATCTTAAAGTCTACCGCAAGTGATATTAGGCATTCAAAGTTCATTCTCAAGTCCATTATTAATGGATCATTCACATCTATCATACACTCTTAATAACAGGGCAAAATTAGCACTTATCATGCACATTTTTCATTCGCACTATTTGTCATAAAAGCAATTAGCTCGGGAGCAAAGGCCCGGCGCTGATGAATGTGCTAGTTTGAATGTAATGAGCAGAAAAGTTAACGTGCTCTCATTCAGCGGTTTCATTTTGATTCGGAGAGGAAGAAAAAAAGTCACCACTCTATGCACAAAACTGTGAATTTGTGACAACAGAACAACAGAAGACACATAATTAAATCAGGGTCTTCTCCTGGTGTAGTACGTTTCTTTTTTCTTTTGTAGACTAGCAACCCAAAATTCCCCCTGACACTATTTCTGGCAATGTAGGCTGGCCAGCACATTTCAAATCCACTGTGGACTCTTTTCAGAGGTTCCGATGACGCGAGCCTGTTGCATCACGACAACATCAGAGATAATATTTTTAGCCTCCGCTGAATAAGGAAGCGTGGCATTCGCTGCCCTCGCTGCACAGCCGCAATAATGGCTTTTAATCTTGAGCAATAGGTGAAGATAAATGCATCCGGCGGTACACTGAGGAGGAGCCGAGGGACGGTTGGCAACAGTGAAAAGTGCAGAGCCAGCGTGTAGCCAGCTCAGCGCTTCCCATAGGGGAGCTTGCCTGGTGTAGCTGGCTTGCTGGATTAAGATGCTAATGGCCCAGTCACAGTAATGAGTCATAGAGAGTCTGTAGCCATCAGACAGATCTGTCAGTGTTCATGCTGTATAAGAAGAAGAAGCAAAGAAAAAACAAAAACTAAACAGCAGTCTGACAAGCTGCATTACTGACCCATCGGCCCAGTTCTACAGGCCACCTCCTGCTCTGATGAAGCATCCAGCAGGGGTACACAGTATCGACCTTGGTGGGATGAGTAATAGGCTTAGGAGGGATTGCTCTCATTAGTATCACGCAATAAACACATCCCTCTGATAAACTGCCATCAGCTCATTATTCTATATTTAAAGGCCTTCTAACACATATCAAGGACAGTCCCAAGGTGGATTTTCTTTTTTCGTACCTGAAAGCGATAAAGGGTTCCGTCATCTTTAAGTGTCAGAACGTGGTCAGAGATAGGGAAGATGTATCCATGGGCAGCGATCAAACTGCCCAGATGGATGGCTTCAGCTGGTGACATGAAAGAAAGCAGACACGTGAAACTGCCGTCTTCTTCGATTGTAAGCTCTGCTGTGCTTTTACATGTACTGACTAACCAGCCTTACCTGGATCTTCTATGGAGAGGTTTTTCATCAGCCACTGAACAATGTCCGCCCCTGTTATTCACAGAAGGACATGGGTTAGAAGAGGCGTCACAATTCCAGCTCTGCAACAGTTTCAACAAAAGCCGCAATGTGGAAAACACAAATAAGCTTTGCAGAAGTCTCTGTGAATCACATCTGTTTGAAGCTGTGGGTCAAAGCTGTCAACGCTGAATAGGTGTGTAAATATAACGTAAAGTAATCAGGTTAGCGGTTGGTTCTTTTCGCTCATGGACGGCTCGTTATTTGGGCCCATCTTAGCGCTAACAGAGGCTGCAGAGAGAAACCGCGAGGCTGTCGGTCCTGGGGGAGCCATGTGAAGGAGTGACTCGGAAACAGCCTCGGAACAGGGAGCGACCCCCTCGTCCGTGAGAGGTGACTCACTTCATGCACAGGCACGCAGGAGTATAAACAGAAATGAGTACAGTTTGTGAAGACAGAGAGAAAGAAGAGAGTAGCTTTTCTGTGATAGTTACAAGGGCAGCATGGCACCACAGGCAGTTTCCTCAGTGGCCAAGGTCTTATTAGCAAAGACATCATCTGCCTCTAACAGTAGTAGCTGCAATTTAAATGAACCCAAAAGGTCATACTTGCTTCACTGACTGCCTGATTTCTGTTATCCCTCACACACACAAACACACAAACAGATCCATTTAACCTGCATTATTAACCTTATTAAATCAAAAAGGTGAAATTTCAGAGTGGCAGGCACACGTTGCTTCTGCCCTGACCACAGAAACTCACTCTGACGCCCGCCTGCATGAGCAACATGCAAGAGGAGAGGGCGAGCGCCTGCTTTAACCGAGTTCCTGCAAGGGATGTTTGACATTTGTGAACACTGCAATTACAGAAATATCAAATAATTTATGCAACTCTTTTTATATCTTAAAATCTATGGTAGTGTCTAACGCTCTTCTACAAAAAGCAAAGCCAAAGTCCACTGAATGCAGTCCAGCATAATCTTCACCAGGTAAAGCTGGCATATATACAAATCTGCAAGTCTATGCAAAGTCATCTGAGGGCAATCTTGGAAGATTAGTCGAATTTTTCCAAGTGGATAGGGAGGAGTGCTTTTACTTGAAATGCCCATCGCTAATCCCTGAGCCCACGTTTTCATATGTTCTGCTTTTAGTCACCGAGCTGAACAATCTGAAATCAATCAATGGCGGCCAAACTGTGCAGACAAAGCCACAGGTTTCAGTTTGACTGAACTAACTAACAAACGCTTACTTGTTTTTTGTCAGTTGCTGATTTATAATTTTGTACAGATGGGGGACAATTTAGAGGAAAAGCCAACATAAAGAGTCTTAATAAGATGCTCGTCCACCATATGCCACCAAGAACAGCTTTAATGTACCTTGGGACTGATTCTAGGAGCCTCTTTCTACAGAAAGGATGGTACAGTATTCTTCCCTCATATGGCGTTACAATAATAAAAAGGTTGATCCAAAAATGTCCCAACTCCCCATTATCCCAATATGGTGTCCCATCTGGTATCTGTGGCGCGTGACTCACACACCAAAACATTGTGCCTTGTGGTGGTGGACACTGTCTTCTGAGTAGGGATGGATAGTGATGTTTGATCATAGGATAGATCACTTGGGACAAGTTTGTACTGATTTGCAATGGGGGGGTCTCTCACATACACACACACACACACACACACGCACAGTATAGCAGAGCCAGCACTAACCTGTAAGCATCAGGGATTTAGCTTTTCCCTATAATTAGTCACCTATCTATATGATTTAGCAAAACCATAATATTTCGCCACTTGCTCCGTTAGTTGGGTGTCTATGTGGATACCCACACACATGCCCACAAACCATTGCACACAAATACTAACCTGATACCACACTTGGGATCTTGGAGAGGAAGCTTTTGACAGTCCGTATGGCTACACCTCCTGCTTTCTCATCTTGGATTCGTGTAACAATGTCTTCAATCTGTGGGGAGGCCAGATGGAGGTTTTCAATGAAATAGATTTTCTACAACAGCCAGCATTAACACAAAAAAATAGAGTAACACAGTTTGAAAGAAAATATGTTGGCTGCCTTTTGTTCTATTCGCTTCTTTTGTTCTACCAACATGATCTCATACGGCTTCAATAATGTAGGTCTTGGGAGGACAGTCTATGACTGATAGTGTTCCACTGTGTGTTTTTCTATCCAGGTATGCTTTTACTGCATTGGCAGTGTGTTTGGGCTCATTGTCATATTGTAAAATAAAGCCATTGCCAACCAGACACTTTCCAGATGGTGCTGCATGGTGGATCAAAGTAGGATGGTATTTTTCTGCATTCATAATTCTGCCAATTTTGACAAGATCCACAACACCACGGGCTGAAATGCAGTCCCAAACCATGACAGAGCTTCCTCTCTGTTTTACAGATGGTTGTAGATACTCATTGTCGTACTCTGTACATAGTAACAACCAACTGAACCAAACAATTTCAATTCGCCACTGATTTTCAGTCCAGGCCAAATTAGTGAAAGAAAAACTGTCCAAAGAGAAACTTTGAAAGACCTTAAGAACTTTTTTATTTAGAAGGGGTGCCTATAGTACTGTTTTGCAGTACTATATTACAATAATAAAAGGGACAGTAATTAGAACCAGTTTAAAAGTGGAACCATGAAAAGGTTAAAGCTTCACTTGAGGGCAACATAACAAGTAGTAGTGGTAAACACATTATTATTATTATTTGGCAACCAGAAAACATTTTACAGTTCTACACATAACAGATTGAAGGGTTTGTAAATTCCATCTAATACCTGTTGGAGGGATTGATTCAGGAAAATGATCCGAGGCCAGCGTAATCCAAATTCATGATCATGAATCGGCCCGTGTCGTTCTCACTTTGACATAAAGTGGCACCCTGTGACACGTTCCACTCTTTAAAGCTCAGACTTGCAAAACAGAGCAAGCCTGGACCAGAGGTTTGGTAGAATTCAAGTATTTATTGAAACATATGCAGGCACTATATTTGCATGGCAATATAAGCACACGCTGATTAAACTTACAGCAGCATTATTCAGAGGTTTTGACCAGTTGAAAAAGGATGTCACAGCTATTCCTGGAGGTAGAGATAAACATCACACCTCCGACGCAGCTATACCCGCAAACACATCACATAACAGCCGCCTATAATTAGGAACGCTCGACAGCTCGACATAGCACATCATGCCGCTGCTCCGCAGGGAGAATATATACAGAATCAAGCAGACATCCAGTCTTTCAAACACACACTTAAAGAAACTGAAATATAGAGAAAAAAAAAAGCCCATCATTTATAGGCACAGTCATGTATTGAGCAGTGGCTGCTGTGGTGCCTGGTGGAGTCTCACTAGAATCCAAAAGAAGCTCATTTTGCACACTTAACTGGTTCATGAGCAACCAGCCAAATGTAGGTTGTTGAGATGCTATTAAATTCTTCATGGCTCTCTTAGCTTCTGTCTAATACGTAAACACACTCAGATGCTCACAGACATAATCGTGCACACAGCTACTGTAAGAGAAGAGCTGATGAGGTGAACTCTTAGGCATGATAACGTTTTAGCGAAAAATTATGTTTTTTCTCTCATCCGCAACAATCTACAGTGAGCCCCCCCTCCTTATTCCACCCTGTTACAACTGACTTCAAGCCATGGTGACAGTCACAAAGAGCCATGCTGTGCTCTCGGTCACAGCATACTCATGATCCCTCTTTGTCTCTTCTTGCCACTGTTCATCCATCATTTAACATAGAGTATCAGGTATCTGTGGGTGACTTTAGCGTGAGGGGATGAGCTCCATGTAACAGTTTTTCAGTTTTTAGCCATGCCACCTGTTTGTGTATTTATGGAATAATGACAACAACTGTGGGATTTTTTTTTTTATGTTTGGAAGAGGAATCTCACTGATATTGATCTCTAGCATTTCTGCATAACAACCATTGTTTAGATATTTGTGGTTTTAAGTCAACTGTTACAGCAATCTACAGTAAGTTTGGTGGTCCCTTCCAGTTTGCATGGCAAAATTTCCTTTTTTAGTATAGTTTATCAGATTAGGCTATATTTTGTCTCTTGTGCTAGCAAATGTCAACATGCTATAAATCATTTAATCAGAAAAATGCACCTAACTGAAGGGAAAAACTAGTGTTGTGTCTACACATAACAGACAGCTTTGGAAAGAAGCAGTTTTTGAATTGTATGCCACAGATAACACAATTTGACAGGCTTAAATGAATGTTTTTGCACCACTAAAGTGATTTCCAAAGAGCTAGTAACCAGTAACTTGGCATATCTCAATATGGTGTGCAGTGTGGAGAAAAACTGAAGAAACTAGACATGTCGAGGACAAAAGAAAATGTATCTATAGCAAAATAGTAAAAATATCTATAGCAGATGAACAGTATGTGCAAGTCATGCCCTTTAAAAATAAGGGGAAAAAAATCCAGCAAATACCTGACACAGGACCTGAGAGATACATCTGACCCATAAGTTAATCCATCTGCTGTTCACTGAAGCGTTATCGGAAACGGTCTCAGTGGAAGAGTGGCTGTCAAGAAGCCTTTCTTAAGGAAGGGAAACGAGGAGAAAAGGCTTTCATGCCAAATTACACAAGAATTAGACTGAAATTTGAAAAGTTCAGCTCAAATTGTCATCATTATGTACAGAGGAGATCAGGGAGAGAGGTGAGGTGAGGGGTACTGATACAGTGTGGGATCATCTTGACAAGAGACCAGAAGAAAAGCCAGCAAACATCCAAAGAACGCCTTTGAATGTCCTTCAAGAACCCTGGAGAGCTGTTCCCGAGGACAAATTTTAAGAAATGACAAGAAAGTGTTCTTAAGAGAGATCAGGATGTGAGAGAAATGAAGGTGGTCACACCAAATATTGACCCTCAAGCTCATTAGAATGGTACAAACTCTGTGTTTACCTTATATACTGTATGTTTGTTTCAATATATTACTGACCCTTTTGTATTTTTTCTAGCAAAATATAAAGAAATGAGGGGTGGCTCAAAACTACTGCACACTACTGTACACAAATATTTATATTTGCAAAGTGATTAAATCTTTAATGGGATAACCTGATAGTAGATTTAATCTCAACTGTCCATCATCAGCTGAATAAAGGTGGCTGTGTACTTTGTATTTCACCTGTTAGCGAGATAAAATGAATCTAGCCGTGGGCACAAATCCATTTCACACTTTCTTAATTTAGCAGAAAATCTTTACAAACATTACCACCAAAACTCCAGAAACATGCTCAGGAGTGTAAAGAGAAAGAACTCAAGCAGAGAGTTTTTCCATGGTACCGCCTGTTTACTCACTTTAAATAAGGTAATCATCCTCCCTTTAAAGCTTTAAATGGATGGTTCATAAACATACACTATAAATCTACAATATAAGATGCAGATGTATATGAATTAATATCATACATAATGCAGAGCGCAGAGATGATAGAAAGCATGACAACTGTGTGGCAAGACAATTATCAATCTCTCACCATAAGTATAAGAGAGTGTCGCGGCATAAATTATTGAACATCCACAATGGAGACTGACCGCTTCGTCTCTGCTCATAAATCTCTCACGGAGGAGGAGGGAGAGATTAGAGAGAGCTGCATCTGCTCTACGTTGTGAACAGACCCTTGGTCTTTTAAACCTGCTTTTACCTACACGTGGGCCTGAACAGCACAGTCAGGGGCGCAGGGATTAGAAATGGGAAACATCACAATGTTGAAGAGAATCTTTCTCCTCAAAGGAGCAGGAAAAAAAACAACTTTGAAATCAACTCTGAAGGACTCCTCAAATCCGCCGAGGCACAACAACATGTTAATTCCTTTTCTTTTCGTGTGATTACGGGCATCGGTTTGAGTATTTCTCCATAGACAGAACTCATTACCTCCCAGTAGCAGACAAGAAGCTCTTGGCACAGCTACAGAAAGTGCACACTGTATCTCCTTGATGCACAGGCTAATGGCGTTGCAACGTAGTGTGGAGGGTTGTTTAGCACTGAACATTGCTGCTTGCGAGCGATAACAGCACTTTGTCCCTTGCCACCGAGCTCTATAAATGATTATCAGGAGAACACTATCTTGTGCATCCTGCCACCATATTGTATGTTTGCATTCGCAGCACGTGTGTGTGCACATTTGTGCCAGTGTACAAATGTGTGCGTTTATGCATGTTGTCACCTGTCCACCTTATCTTAAGGCAGGACTAGTAATTTGTATGTCACCGGTAGCAGGGCAAAGATGAAGGGAGAAAGGTGAAATATGACAAAGCCAACACAACAAGGACATCAGCTAAAAAACAAAAAACGCTCATTTACTCCACATCATTTACAGAATATGCTTAATGAAGTGACATAAAAGCGAATGGGAGCATGAGCGGCATAAATAACCATCATGTGAATGCAATATGTTGGCGGGCTTTAAGTTCTCCTACTAATTAAAAATCTGGGCCCATTTTCTTTTTCCAAAAATGGCCAGAGATGAAGCTATTTAAAACCAGCCCAGGCTTGAGAAATAAGAGCGCCGCTGTTAAAAGACAGATCCGGCAGTAATAGTGCCATTAATGATTCAGCAGTCATCAGGAGACTCTGGCACACACTATGTCATTGTTGGAAGAGATTTGGGGGCAGCGAGGCAAATGACCGATCTCTAGGTGGTGGGCAAAGAAGAAAAATGTCTGGCCTGGAGATGACTCTGACATCAGTGTTAGGGTGTGTGAAAATGAAATAGTGATGAGGCTTTGAAAAGTTTTCAGGTTTTGCTAAGTCATTCCCTAAAGCAGCCCTGGTTTTGTCTTCTTTTGAGTATCCTAGCATTCATTTGTGTTTGGAGATGCCATTACATCCTCACTACAGCTGAAGAGAATCTTCATTTATGAGGATTATTTTAGATTATGAAAAAAAGATATGGTAAGTGAAAGCAGATGGGTTTCATCGCCCACATCATGATCCTAATCTGACAAAAGAACAATCCACTCTCCATTCTACTTTACTTATTTTACTATAATCTATAGGCAGTCTGGTGACCTTGAATATCACCAGATTGCCTTGAATATCATTAAAAAAACAAATTACAGTATATAAGGTAAGGGTAACTCCTCACATGGATTAATCTGCGTTAACTCGTTAACGGAGATTTGCCAATTTTTGACGCGTTAACGCGGATCGGTGACAGCAACGTGACAGCACGTGTGTGTTTACTTATTTATTTAT
>VOQK01011692.1:5003-15280 GCA_015052645.1 Benitochromis conjunctus
GAGTAAATTCTCTCTGCAAATCTTTTTTCACAGGAAATTTATTTTTCATCACAAATGAGAAACTAGTAGACAATGCCGTATAAAGCAACAGCGAACAGTACTGTGACAAACATGTGAACAAGTATCTCATATATCTGATCTTCTGAGGAAACGTCTGAGCCAAAGTTTTCAATCAGAAAGAACACAATGTTCAGTGCTGACAGAACAGAAGTTGCAGCGTCCCATAACAAAGTTGTAAATGTTAGAAGACACGTGCTGACCACTTTGGCCTGATTTGGCCAGGTTCAGTGCCAAAACAAGCAGCGCTCCTGCATTTCATCTTTCCATTTTCCTTTATTCACTTGTTCCTTGTTCACCCACTCTTTATCTTTTGTCAATATAGAAACAATATATATCAAGTTGCCATGTGCATACATTTGTTGTGTGTGTGTCAGGCCATCCTAACTGACGTTCCAAGGCTGCAGCACATCGTTGTAGTGGAGAACACACCGACCGCGTGGCCCGGCTATCCGCGTGGCATCAGCATCCACAACATGGCTGCGGTTCAGAAGCTGGGAGCCAGGCATGAGAATGGTAGGTTTTGTCTGTGTGTCTGTTTATTGATTTATGTGAAGTTTGCTTTCAAGAGTTCATGACTCACATAATTAGGATTGTTCTGTTTTAAAACATTTAAAAAGTATTTCGCTGCTTGGCCATTAAGAAAAAAAGTTTTCTATACATGGTGAGTCACAGTGACAATAAAACCACAACACACCACTTGATATAAAGCACTTTCTTGCAAGACATTAACAGTGTATACAGAACTGAGTTGTGTGGAGTGATCTATATAGTGTTTTGTATTTTCCACGTTGCTTCACTATGGCAAAATGCCATTTTCCACTGAAGGATTTTGGAGCTCTAAAGAGGCATTTTGATCTAAAATTGTGGCCTTAACTTCAGTTTGACAAAAAAAATAAAATAATTAACAGCCTTTAGAAGTGCAGTGTGAATATTTTTAGTGAAATAAATAAAAGACACAAAATATGAGATGAACAACAGTCATACACTAAATGAAATAAAATACAATAAAGTCAACATCTCATAAGGTGTCAAAGAAGAGCTTTAAAAACAGACAGAGGAGAGGCCGGTCTAATTGCAAAGGCAGCTCATTCCACATTCTGGGAGCCGCAACGGTGAAAGCATGCTTCCCTCACAGCGTACGCGTAGTTTTAAGCACACTCAGGAGCAGCTGATCTGATGACCCAAGAGAACAGGTGGATACAAAAGAATGCAGAAGATCGGAGAGTTGGGGAAGGGCAAGACCAATGAGGCCTTTAAAAGAAAAGAAAAGAAATTTCAAATGAATCCTAAAATGTAAGAGCAGACAGTGGAGTGATGCTATAATGGTTTCAGAGTGATGCCTGGAAACAGTTGGCTTTGTTTTCGTCAGCTGCTTCAATTGGAAAAAGCCTGATTTAACATTGCCCTGATCCGACTGTCAACCTGAATGGTCGGCACAACACAATACACCACATTAGTTGTCAGATAATTCCACTGTAAAAGCTCCAAAAAGGCTCCAGCAGCACAAACACAGCTGAAGGGTCCAGTTCAGGGACTTCAATTAGTGTTCATGAGGCCTAGCAGAGATCAGTCAGGTGTAGCTGCCTCTGTCCACGCCTGTCAGTCCAAGCATCCACCAATCATATGGTTGTTTTGAAGAGGAAACTATCCTTACACTGTAAATATGCTTTTTATTACCTTTAAGTGTTTAACACGGGGGCATACAAGGACTGACTCTTTTGGAGGCAGCCTGACTAGAAGAACTGCCGCTTCGTTCTTGTTATCCTCCGAGGTTACAGCCAAGCTGAAGTCCAAAGAGAGCTACACCTACACCACACAGCTGTCCCAACGTTACTAGCGTGGTTTCTGTGACTAAGCAGTGCTCTGTTAATGGATCTGGCAGCATTTCTGGTGGAAACCAAACTTTACATTCCTCTCTGTGCCTCTTGGGATACAGACAGCAGCTTGCAGTGCTCCTGTTTTCCCATGGATACAGATTTTCAAAACTGAATGTCTATTTCTTTTATTCGATTATATATACACATTTTATTTCTTTTTACTTTTAAAAGTGTCTATTCATCAACATCTAATTAAATGAGTTGGTACATTGGCCACTTGGGGGCAGCAGAAGCAACCTAAAACGCACGATTGCCTTGTTACAACCTTAAAGTGAATAAAAGCAAATGAAACAAATCTATTAGCAGGCAGTACTGTTATAATTTTTAAAGACAAAAAGCAAACAAACAAACAAACAAACAGCAGAGCACCTTGAAGAGAAGCAACTTTCCAACTAAGAGGTCCTAAAACACTAACGTTCACAGCGCATGTGTTTTAATCTGCCGGGCTTTTTGATGTAGCCACGTCTTTCTCTCAAATAAATTAAATAGTCAGGGCTTGTTTCTTGGGGTATGGGGTGGGGGCAGATTGGTATCTGGCCTACTAGGTCATGTGAAGAAGGAAGTGCTAACATCTGTGTCAGATTAAGGTTGATACCGTGCATGCTCAGTTAGCGCACAGATAAGGAAGAGGCCATCACCCATCTTCACTTTTTATTGAGGCCCCTTGAACTGACTGACCCAAAATATGTCTAGCTGGTAGAGTCATGTGCAGATAAAGGGAGAAGGAAGTAGGAAGGGAGGATAGAGTGCTGGGATGTTGGCGAGGGTCATGTTTACACATGGCGCTATTAGCTTCACATGACATCAGCTTTTGGAGTGCACACGCCTCGTATCCCCATCTGGGGAGGGAGAGAAGCTATGTCTGCCCTTGTGACTGTGATGCACTTTACTTCATCCTTTGGTTTGTCAGTGCCTGCTGAGCTTGGGCGTCTTACATCTGTTTTTGTTCTCGACAGAAAGCGAAAAACAAAAGACACTCTCTTGTTTCCCAACTGGTTCTGTTCCCGCTGGAAACTGACTTGCTCTTTACTTATTTATTCAGATCGTAGGAGTCTAAGAGAGGGATCAGAAGGCAAGAGATTCGTCAAATTGTGCTCTGCTGTCTAGACATGTGAATGTCTTTTTCACTGCCTTTATCTGCTATGTTCTTTGATGTAAAGAAACATTCACAGCAGCTTTTCTTGTTCTTGATCACATGTCTTGATTGTGAACCTTACCTGCTGGGAGACAGTGATGAAAACAGACTGCAACTGGAATCACGGGTGGAAAGGGAAGCTGCGTTAGGCCGCATTCAGCCCGACTGTCTGTGAAAGAAAAATATGCATAAAAAAAGTCATGCTCAACTTTTGATGCAGTGCAATGTCAAGGAATATACCAACTTTTTGCAGTAGCCAGTAAAACATGTACTGTTGTACAGTTCTCGGTAAAAGTTGGACGTAGCGTCCTGGTCTAAACGGTGAAACCGGGAAGTTCTATATTTCATGGAAAATTATCCTACTTCTTAATTCCTTTATGTCCTCATCACCTTTCCTGATAATTTTACAGATTCAATCACTAGTTTCAAATCCTGCTGAATACAGAATGATGTTTGTTAGAATCAAAAAAACCTGGTTTCTTTAGGGCAGGTCTACACTTTGATTGACAGGTCACTACAATATATAACCATACAATGTTTGTCTGAGCCAGTGCTAATCGCATCTGGTGTCAAATCATCAATATGATGATAAATACTTGACTAACTCATGTGTGATGTCTGTTACTCAGACGGTGCTTTTTTGAGGACCGTTACAAATATTTTTAAAACACGCGAAAATCTAAAATTTATGCCCACATTCTCCCTCAGCCTTGTGCGCACCATGTGACCAGTGTTGCTCAAGTTACTTGAAAATCGTAATTAGTTACTAATTACTTCTCCAAGAAAGTAATCCTGTTACTTTACTGATTGCTTATTTTCAAAAGTAATTCGTTACTTTTTACTTAGTTACTTTTTAAAAACATGATACACAACCTGACGTAGACCTTTCAGCCCAATTCTATTGTTCCTGCATAATCCATCATATAACATTGAATCAAATGAGAAAATCTCTTTCTAAAACTTGTTTTCTTAGTTTTAATCTTTTAACTTTATGCATCAAGCAAAAATAAAATTATATGCAACACTCTCAGACTGGAAGAAATTTGTTTAACATTTAAACCTATTTTCTGCATATTCCAGCTTATAATATAAAATAATTTTTTGTGTTTACACTCACTCTTTCAAATAGATGCAAGTAAAACACAGAAAAAAATAAATAAAATCAAAGGTTTTACAGAATCAAACTCAAACTAATGTCAGTACTTCCAAGCTTTAAGCGCTGCATGGTCATACTCTCTCTCTATTATCCATTGTTGATCTACACACGTCTGTTGCTGTCACGGACGTCGCACACTCGTACGTCATTGTCATGAGACACTCTCACAAACAAAATCATGGTTTAGTAGCTCAGTAATGCAGCGTGCTTACGGGGAAGTAACAATAATGTAATTACTTTTTTTGCAATAGTAATCCCTTACTTTACTTGTTACTTGAAAAAAGTAAGTAACAAGTGCAAAGGGTGTTTTTTGGCGAGCGCACTTATTTTAAAAAAAACTCTGCATTGTGCCAGGAGGGAGCTGGTTAATTGAAATCGACTGATTTAATTTCTGAGATAACCATTTAACCTTTCTGTGTGTTTGACTCTTAAAGAGTCTTAAAGAGATTTGTTTAGCCAGCACACACACAACAAATGAACCATGTCTCTGGGGATTGTTTAAACATTGGTTCATTTTTGTGCTATAAACTGTTAATCCACCGCAGTTCTGCCACATTTTCTCTGTTTCTCTGTTGACATTCCAGCAGCACGTGAGCGCAAGGCCCCACTGCCCTCGGACATTGCAGTCATCATGTACACCAGCGGATCCACAGGCATTCCAAAGGGCGTTATGATCTCCCACAGCAACATCATCGCTGGGATTACAGGAATGGCCGAGAGGATACCCAACCTGTGGTAAAGACCTCAAATGTACTTTTTATATGACACCTCGGGGTATGGTCTAATAGTTTTTGGTTATAAATGTGTTGCTTTTTGGCTCATCTGTTTGTAAAGTATGGAGGCAGTTTTGTAGGGAAATACACTTTCCAAAGCAGCTCATCTCCACCGCTACACATCTAAGCAGAATCACCAGCCAGCAAACATACAGATTAGAACATGCCATTTAGGTTTGTTCATTAAGAGAAGACAGTGATGCACTGGATGACTGGAAGCAGAAGAAATAGTCGGGAAGTCTGTAATCAAAACTAAGATGAGTTCATTGTTCAAATTTCTCTATTAGGAATATTTTAACTAACATTATGGGAAATGTGCTTGTTCAGCTGGTATCATCATACAGCTCAATTGCTTATATTAAAAGAGAAACTGACCCTTCTCTGGGGAATAAGGTGGGAGTGAGAGGAAACAGAAAAGGGAGGGAGCTTAGTATGAGTAGCGGAACAATGTGGGAGAAAGGGAGTCAGTGTGAGATGGATGGAGGTTAAAGGGGTTTAGTTGTGACAGTCGCAGTCGATCTTATGAAAATGTTGGCTTTTCTTTGTGGATTAAGTAACACGACTATGTGAACCTCCCCCTCATTCATGGCTTGAATGTACAACATGTTCACTAAAATGGAAATTTGGTTGTTACTTGTGTTGAGATGAATATGTTTTCAGTAGATGAGGCTTAACTCAAAGGAAATGTAGCTCATATACAGTATTTATCTTGAAAATATGACAAATGTATAACTTCTAAAATCCAAAAATTGCAATAGTTTGTCTTAGTACTGATTCAGCTTGATGAAATGAACTACCGCTAATGCGTGATTAATTTCACTAAAGGGTTATTCCGTCTCAAATCAACCAACCAAATTTGAATTTTTTTTTCCAAACGCCCGTTGACCCACTTTCATGAGGTTTGTCTTGCACCTTGAAATCTGTGGCAATGTTTGAACCGTACAAAATAGAAAAAAAATATGTGCATTTATATCTTGAAAAGTATTTCATATATATAGCTACAATTTTTACGCAAATTGGGAAAGGTCATGCAAGAAGTCTTCTAAGACTTATCTGACTTAAGATGGGATGACCCTGAGATCTTCATGTTTGCAGCAGTGTTTTTCTCAAACAGTTAATACCCAACATCAAATCGGGGTTTTTGACGTTTGCCTGTGTTTATAGTGAAGAAGACACCTATATCGGCTACCTGCCTCTTGCCCATGTACTGGAGCTCAGTGCAGAGCTCGTATGTGTGTCTCATGGCTGTAGGATTGGCTATTCATCACCTCAGACTCTTGCTGACCAGGTAATAAAACCTCTCATCTGTCTTTGAAAATAAAAAAAGTTTCCTTCAACTCATGAGTCCAAGTCAAGTCAACACAAGCAAACTTGAGCTTTCAGGATCTCAGGTTATCCACTCCAGATAGTTTGTTGTCTAAAGTACATTCTGGTTTTAAGTGTTAACTTTCATATATTTAAAAGTTAGTATACAGTCGTGAAAAAGAAAGTACACCCTTTGTCTGTTCTAAGGTTTTATATAACAGGACATCTTTACCATGTTCTAAAATTATTTAAACACCACCTCAGGTGAATAAAAACACATGGCATATTAGGCTGTGTCATTATTCATTCAACAAAAACTAAGCCAACATGTAGAAGCATTGTGTGAAAAACGTTAGGATTCAGTAGCTTGTAGAACCTCTTTTAGCAACAGTAACTTCCTGTATGACTTTATCAGTCTCTCACATCACTGTGGAGGAATTTTGGCCCACTCAATACAATCGTGCTTCAGTTCATTGAGGTTTGTGATACCTTTATGCGCAGCTCTCTTAGCCATAGCATTTCAGTCAGGCTGAGGTCTGGACTTTGACTGGACCACAGCAGCACCTTGATTTCTTCCTCTTTTCAGCCATTTTTTGTAGATTTGCTGCTGCGATTGCGATCATTATCCTTTTGCATGATCCAAAGGACATTGTTCCGGAAGTCTCGTTGTCTGTTCAGATGCAACTTTGCAAACCTAAGTTGTGCTACCGTGTTCTGTTTGGAGAGAAGAGGCTTTCTCCTGACAACCCTTCCAAATAAAACATACTTCTCTTTCGAATTGTACTCTAAGAGTTAAAGGCCTGTAGAGTCTGAGATTTAGCACTTGTTTTTTTTGCAGTTTCTCTGAGGATTGCTCTGTCTGACCTCGGGGTGAATTTGCTGGGACGTCCACTCCTGGGAAGATGGACAGCTGTCTTAAATGTTTTCCACTTGTGAATAATCTTTCTCACTGCAGAATGATGGACTTCAAATAGTTTGGAGATGACCTGATAACCCTTCCCAGATTGATGAGCAGCAACAATTAGTCTTCTAAGATCATTGCTGATGTCTTTCCTCCACTGAATCCTGTCAACACTCATGTGGGTACTCGAGACCAGCAAACTGCCAAAACCTCTGGTTTTATAGAGGTGCTCACACTTGCAGATGATCAGTTATAAACATCCGTTTGATTTGCAGGACCTGGCTGCTATTTACCCTCTGAATTCCTGTGGAAGCAGCGAGGGCATTCTTAGTTTTTGTTAAATAAATAATGACCCAATGTAATATATTCATCTGAGGTTGTATTTAAATCATTTTAGCTCCTGCTAAGCATCAGATTATTGTTCTGTTATGTCCTGATACATAAAATCTTAAAGTGGACAGAGGGGATACTTTTTCTTTTTCATGACTGTATATAGCTGGAGCTAGTAGATTTTAGATATCTTTTCAGTCCAAATATGTGCAAAAAAAATGAGGTAACCTCTCATCACAAATGTAATAATTTAAATGATCAATAAATTGATGTTTCTTTCTCCCACACTAAGTCAACAAAGATCAAGAAAGGAAGCAAAGGAGACACCAGTGTGCTCCAGCCCACTCTGATGGCAGCTGTCCCGGTATGTCATAATGCACTGTCCAGTATAATGTTAGAGAACCATTAACATTAACAATAACAGTATCACTCACTGACTGTGTCAAACAATGCTGTTGGCTTGAGTTTGAGGCCCGTGTACAAGAATTACTCATAGAATAGCAGTGATGGAGTCCAGCAGACTTGGATCTGCTGGATCTTGGTCTGACGTAAATACATCCTACCAATGGCCAATGCTGCTTTTAATCACCAGACAATGTTTGATTCCCAGGGGTCTAAGTTGAATATTTGTGGTTGGCTAGTGCTGCTTGTCTTTGAAGTATATTTTACTCATTAATCCATTTCAGCAGTAAGGGCTCCGAGATGGGCTTTGCTTAAAATGTTTCACAGTTTGTTTATTAAAGAACAGCCCAAGGTACTCAGAATATGCCAGAATTTAAGCTGCTGTAATCACGTGGACATTTTAACATTTTACAGAGTTAATGCAAATAAAAACTTTAATGTGAAAAAAGGTTACTTGTAGCTACATGTTGTTTGTTTCAGAGTCTTTTCACTCCCCTTTTATTTTACAGTACACGGCTTTTGGTTTGGTAGAAATGCTGCAGATGGCTGTTTTAAGTGAACGAGTCCTAAAACCCCCCTTATGCTCTAAACCAAAAAACACATTTAGCAGCTACTTGGTAGATGTAGTGGAGCATTTTGCGGCTAAAAATGGAAGTGTTTGAAGTGATCATCATTATTATTATTAAAAGGGTAAAAAATGATGGTAAATGCTGGACTAATATTCAGACTGTGGCCTGAAACATGACTTCAAACGAATCCATGTGTTTGTTCATTTTTAGAAAAAAAGTTTGCTCTTAAATTTATGAAGTGTTGTTTCTGCATTGTATTTACAGCTTGTTCACGCTTTTGATAGAAGGTTCTTCTGGTTGTAATTTTTATTGTGCTCTGCTGCAGAGAGATGTTCATATAAATATTCACAGTCAACAAAATTGAGCACTATATTCAGTCATGATGGAGAAACAGGGTGTCTACAGGTCCAAAAGATGTCTTAATTACATTATATTTTACTGTTAAAGTGTCTTTTACTTTGCATTTTCCAGCTTGCAGTATCTTAATTTCCCCCCATTCTACACCCACGTCCTTATTCACAAGGAGCTGTCACAGCGGGTAGCACCGCATGCTTGATTTGGAAGAGTTTTTATGCTGCATGCTTATCCTGACACAACTCCAAAAGGATTTGTGTGTCTTCCCGGGACATTCTACAAAATTCATATATTGAAATTGCGTTTGTGGTATTTTTGGAACACTTCAAAGTCCAATCCATGCTTCAATTCAGAAAGCTATAACAGCTATATCTACAGCCACAGTATGATAAATGTTATTTCTTCAACTAAGTAGTCAATAAAAGTGGACACATACAGTTGTGGTCAGAGGTTTACATCCACTCATCATGGGCATAAAGGTCATGGTAATTTTGGGGCTTTTAATTATTTCTTCAAAGTGTTCTTTTTCCAGGATGGAAAATTGTACAACATGTTGCCAAAAGTCTTCACTCACACATCCAAATCATTGAATTTAGATGTTCTAGTCACAGGTGAAGAAAATCAAGCACCTAGGCATGCAGCCTTCCCCTGCAAACATGTGTGAAAGAACAGCTCACTCTCAGGAGCTCAGTGAATTCCAGCATGGTACTGTGAGTAGGATACCACCTGTGCAACAAGTTCAGTAGTGAAATTTCCTCGCTACTAAATGTTCCACAGTCAGCTGTGGGTGTGCAGATCATGTCTCTGTCGGGTCCGTCAGTCACATTGTAAATATTATTTTAGTTAATTAACTTATTTGTTTGTAACCAGGTTAAAACTGTCATTTATTGAAATGTGTTGAAATATTAAAAATGTTGAAATTGCATTTGCTCTTCTAAACCTAGGAAATAATGTGTTTCATAAGTTTAAAAGAGCATTTGCATTATACATGGTTCACATTTACAAGTATCCTGTTTTTTTGTGAACGCCTTTGTAAGAGGAAGTGAATGGTGTTGTGATCGGTAGCCTGCTCTGACAGAAGTTTATGCAGAAGTGTATGTATGAATGAACTGGACAACTCGACAGTCTTTGTCGATGCGAACTGTCTGTGAGAAGCTCGGGACATTTCTGCTCCAAATTGACCGTGCAGCTGCTCATTTTTGTTTTAGCTCAAGAGCCCACGCCAACTTGGAGATGTCCACTGATCACTCTGCATTCCTTCACACATAACTGTTTCAGAAAATGTGCCCTCCACCCTCTGAAAACAGGGATTACAGAGCCTATACATGTTCAAGCATTATAAAAAGGATGTCTAAAATAAGTCTAAGTTGATTTTGAAAAGACGTCCACAACAACCACATTTGGACTAAAAATAG
>VOQK01011695.1:5643-18747 GCA_015052645.1 Benitochromis conjunctus
GTGTGTATATATATACACACACACATATATATACACACACATATATATACATATATACACATACACATACATACATACATACATACATACATACATACATACATACACATAACAAAAAGCATTCATGTTAAGGAGCAGCATGAAAGTGCATGTACATCATCAGCACCTAGCTGTGATATTATGCACCAGAGAAATGATTGCAGGAAGAGGAGGTGGTGGAAGTCGGTGCCTATTGAAATCATTTGGGGAACTTTTTGGGAAAACTAACTTAGGCAAGCAGATACTTGTTAATTTGTTATGATAACTTAGCTCATGGGGCTTTATTGTAATGCCTGCACTGATTGTCCTAATAATCAATACTCAAGTAGGCTCTGGTAATCATATGAAGGAGTATCATTTTGAAAATAAAGTCGAAATGTGGAGATTACAGTTTTTGTTTTAAGACAAACTGCCACTGCTGTTTTATCCTCTACAGAATGCCTCGTGTAGACGAGATAGTGAAATCTTACTTCAGAATCGGTTTTAGTTACAAGGAAATTGTGGCGATGCGTATAAGGACGCTGAAGAGAGAGTGCAGAAAGCTGCTTCTGGTGGCCAGATTTATACAAAATGAAATGGATGGCAATGATCAGATGGAAGGATAGCCATCCATGACCGACATAATAAGACAGCTGATCATTTTGTTTCAGTAACTTCGACACGTTTTGTAGAGGGTATAGGAGCTGTGGCAGTTGTTTGGCTTAAAACGACAAATGTATTCTCTACATTTCGACTCTTGTTTGCTTGTTTGTGGATCAAAATGCTATTTCGAGTTTACTCTCAAAATCTTGACTTTAATATTTAAAATGGACAGTATTTTTTTTTTATGTGGTCCTAATACTTCTTCGTAGGGAAAGTAACTTAAACTGATTTTGTTTGGTTTTTAAGTAAACAGTGACGAAAAAACGACATAAAATAAAACCTAACTAGGACTCAGTGGCGTTTTTAATAATAAGGAACCAAGTCACAGCTCTCTGTTTCAACACGAGAGCATTTACTGCTTGGCACACAGAGCAATGTTTGCCTAGCTTCAGCTAGCTAGCTTGCCTTGTGCAGTTTTGTTGTCATTCAGTGCATCTTATTTTCTACAACATTTGGGTACGCGTTATTTGGCTTAATTTAAAATGCATGTGTCTAAAACATATGTCTTTGTTCTGTAGTTTTTATGTCTGTCAGTGTCAGAGCCGGAGTCAGCACACATACGGGTCATCCCCTTGGACTGCGTTAGGTTAAAATTAGCCTGATTTGTATGATCTTTTTAAATGTATTTTTCAAGTTGTGGTTTAGGAACATGTGTATTTGATGCGTAATGAAAATGAATTAGGATTAGGGACTTCCGCACGGCTCGTAATTCCGGTGCACTCTTTCTGTTCGTGCCCTCCCTTTCTTTCTTCTCTTTTTGTTAAGATAGCTCTTTAATTTAACATCATCTCCTTAACAGTTAACGGTCGTCTCTTGGACCAGCCTGCTTTTCCTGGTGGAAGTGTCCCCTGAGCCTCTTTGTGCTCCTTCGTCCGAGTAAACCTGCTTTTCTTTGGACATCGACATGGATCAGGAATCGAAAGAAAGCACGGACCGATCCAACCTGGTTTCTGATGACGGCAAGAACAGCAAGTCTGTGCTGTGTCAACGCTGCGGGTCCAAGGTGCTCTGTCCAGGCTCGGCCGTGTTAGCGGAGAAGGAGGTATGACGCATGCATTCGGTCTCAGTGTTCTGACATTCATCGTTTTAATATCAGGGAGTTCCTGGTTGCTTCAAAGGATAATAAAGCAAAACCAAAGTGCTGCTGAAACACACCAGTCAGAGACAGAGATACACTCACTGGCCATTGTATTAGGTACAACTTGCTAGGACCAAGTTGGACCAGCTTTTGTCTTTATGACTGCATTCATTCTTTGTGGCAGAGATTTTAGAAGGTTGAAAAATTCCTCTGAGATTTTGGTCCATATTGTCCTGAAAATATCACACAGTTGCTTCAGATTTGTTTGCTGCACATCCATGATGTGACTCCTGTTCCACCACATCCCAAAGGTGCTTTTTGAGAGATCTAATGACACTGGAGATGATTTGAATACAGCAAACTAATTTTCATTTTCAAGAAACCAGTTTGAAATCATTTGAGCTGTTACATTGAGTTTTATCTTCTGAAAGCCACAATCAAAATATCGGTAGGTAGTGGTCACAAAGGGACGGATATGGTCAGTAACAATACTCAGACTGTGGCATTTAAATTATGCTCAGTTGATACTAAGGCGTTCAAAGTGTGCCAGGAAAATATCCCCCCCAACATTACACCATCAGCACCCTGAACTGATGACACAAGAAATTCTGACCCTACCATCTGAATGTTGCAGGAGAAATCAAGACCCACCAGAACAGGCAATGTTTTTCCAATCTTCTTTTGTCCAGTTTTGGTGATCCTGTATGAATTGTAGCCCATGTTATTTAAGTTTGTAGGTGTTGTGCGTTCAGAGATTCTCTTCTGCATTCTTATGCTCAGTTTAAACTTGAGCAGGTCGTCTACTGCCAGGTGCTAGCATGTGGTTGGTTGATTAGCTATTTGTATTAATGAGCGATTGAACAGACGTACCTAAGAAAAAATGGCCAATGATTATAAAGTAGAAAAGACCAAAGTCATTACTGATTCTTCAGGGTGCTTTTCAGTAAATATGCTGCAGGTGCTGTTACTAAAATAAGAAAGTAAACAGATGTATTATTTAGGCCTTAGTTACTAAAGACAGCCTTGGCTCTGCAGCTGTGTAAGCAAAAGGAACATAGATATTTAGGATCTTCTGACTCTTTGAAGAGCAGAGTACAACTGCAGGTGCTGGAGGTTTTTATTTTATTTTTTCCAGACTTGGCAAATTCAAAGAAAAATATCCTATTTATGCTCAAATGCAAAGTAGAAAATCAAGGATTTAACTCTGTTTCTACAAGATGAGCTGCAGTTGTGCTTAACAGATGAGAGAGATACTTAAATCTGAGCTGGAGTAATACTGACATGTAAACCCCTTCATGCTTACCCTGTTTCACTCCTAATTTTGTGCTGTTTCACAAGAGCTTTTATTTTTTTGTTGTTGTTGTTTTTTTTTAATAATCTGTGCCTGTGTTTTCTGCCACCAGCTGTTTCTGCCATCCATGCGGAAAAAGAGTGGCCTCAGCAGCACAGAGGCCTCAGTGGACGGTGACACTCTGACTGCCCACTGGTTCGTGGATGACATGTACACTTTTGAGAACGTAGGCTTCACTAACGACGTGGGGAGGATCAAGTACCTCATCTGTGCAGACTGCGAGATTGGACCGATCGGCTGGCACTGTTTGGATGACAAGAAAAGTTTCTACGTCGCTTTGGACAGGGTGAACCACGCATAGTATAGAGTGCATATGTAAGTGAGTGCACAGGAACTTGAAAATAATGTGTTGGCAGGCAGCGCATTGGTTTATGGATTTACTCCCAGAGGTGACCCCGACTTCGTCCACCACACACGCTTACAGATACTGGTGTGCATGTCTTTAACGGTGACAGGACTTTGTTGTTTTCATTCTCATCTTTCACGCTGACAAGTTTCACCATCCTGTTCTAATAAAAAAGGTTTTTAGGAAATTGATGTTGAATGCAGTCCTTTGCAGCTTCCTTCTGGCAGAAATGAGCTTTCTTCCTTTATTTTAGCATCTTCTTTTATAATCAGTTAAAAGATGTTAGTTGAACGCTTACATAGTATGGAGTACAAAAAAGCAGGTATGTCTGTGAAGCAGGTAATCACTGAGTTTATCCTCTAACAGTCCTGGGAAAAAAACTAAGTAGACCTCATGATTCGGTAGCTCGTAGAACCACCTTTAGCAGCAACAACTTTAAGGAATCATTTTTTGTCCGACTTTGTCAGTGTCTCACATCGTTGTGGAGGAATTTTGGCCCAATCTTCTTTACAGTGTTACTTCACCCACCACATTGAGGTTTACAGGCATTCATTTATGAACAGCTCTCACAGTCCCCATCACAGCATTTAATCAGGTTGAGGTCTGGATTGACTGGACAATTGCAACACCTGGATTCTTTTCTTTTTCAGCCATTCTGCTGTAAATTTGCTGCAGTGCTTGTGCTCATTGTCATGTTGCCCCAGTGTCCCCCAGATAAGCATTAGAATACTTTGGTATACAGAGGAGTTCATGGTCGACTCAATGACTACAAGATGCCTTAGTCCTGTGATTACAAATCAAGCCCATATCATGATCTTTCCACCACCGTGTCTAACAGTCAGTATGAACTATATGTGCTGACATGCTGGACTATTTTCTCCAGATGTGGTGCTGTGCATTATGGTGAAACGTCTCCACTGTGGTCTTGTCTGTCCAAAAGACATTGTTCCAGAAGTCTTATGATTTGCTCAGATGTAACTTTGCAAACTTAAGCTGTGCTGCCATGTTCTTTTCAGAGAGAAGAGGCTTTCACGTGGAACGCCTTTCAAACAAGCCATATTTGTTCAGGCTTTTTCTAATTGCACTGTCATGAACATTTAACATCATAACCGAGGCCTGTAAAGTCTGAGATGTAGCTTTTGGGTTTTTTATTTTCTCAGTCTGGCTTTGGGGTGAATTTGCTGGGATGTCCACACAATGCCACAATCTGGGAAGATTAAATGCTCCAGATGAGCAAACTGCCAAAACTTCTGCTTTTATATAGGTGCTCACACATTTATTTGGCAGCAAACTGGAAACACTAAGTTACTTACCATCTGAATTTCAATTTGACACATTATTCATTTAAATGCACAAACGACGTGTTAACATCTCAAATTTGACATGTACGCTGATTTGTCATTTACAAATCACCAAATCCTCTTGTGACCAAGCCTGCTTTATAGATGTGATGTTGGCAGCATTTATTACATTTGCATCCAGTTTGTTCCTCCTTGCAAAGCAAAGTTTTAAGCTGTAGATTTTATAGTTCTGAATATAATTTTGTTCTACCCATCTGTCTCCTGTTTCTCTGTAATAACTTGTGTTCTGTGGTTCACACTATGAGAGGTCTACTGTTTATCACTAAGGGTCCTGATTTCATAGCTGCCAGCACATTTTCTATGTGATGTGGTTCCAGATGCTCACACACAGTAAGATGTGAGTTTCAGGGGTGGCAGTTAGCTGTACCTTGTGTGGTGGATGTGGGTTTATGAAGAATGAAAAGACTTGTGTTCTGAAGACTACCCCTGTATAAATTATGTATTACTGTCTCATTTTGAGTTCAAAGGTACCAGAAAGAATAAAAGTTGTTCACTTGCTTGGGACAGAAGGGAAGAAAATATCCAGTGCTTACAGCAGTTTTTGTTAAGAGTGAGCATACATTAAAAAAAAAAAACACCTGCCAGTTTACTGTCCAACAGGAAGTTTAGGCGAAACAGAGAACAGGGACATTCAAATCAGCTCTTTACAGTGCTGAGAAAAAAGCATTTGCCTGCTTCCTGTTTTCTTTTTTTTTTTGCGTATTTGTTCAGATCATCAAAAAAATTTTAATATAAGAGAAAAATAACTTAAGTAAAGGCAAAGTCCACTTTTTAAATTATGATTTCATTCATTAAGGGGAAAAAGCTATTCAAACCTGTCTGGTCCTGTGTGGGAAAAGTAACTGCCCCTCTTGTTAAATCATGAATTAACAGTTAATGACCACAATTTTTAGAAAACTGAGTTCATTTTCACTAGCCTCACTCATGCCTGATTACTCCCTGAAATTGCTTAAATAAAATCTGTCTGACAAAGTGCAGTAGGCTAAAATATCTCAAAAAGGAACGCATCATTCTACGATCTAAAGAAGCAGTTGAGAAACAAAGTCACTGACATCTCAGTCTGGAAAGGGTTATGAAGCCATTTCTAAGGCTTTGGAACTACGATGAGAGCCATTAGCCACAAAAAGAGAAAACTTGGGACATTGACGAACCTTCCCAGTAGTGACCAGCTTACCAAAATTATTCCAAGAGCACATTAATGACTCATTCAGGAAGACACAAAAGAACCCAGAACAACATCTAAAGAGCCACAGGCTTTACTTCTCTCAATTTTGGACAGAGTTCATGATGGAACAATAAGAAAGAGACTGGTCAAAAATGGCATCCTCCATTCTTTTTTTTCTTTTTTTTTTTTTTGCTCCAAGGAGAACACCACTGCTGACCAAAAACAGGACAGGACAAGACTTTTGGGAAAATATTCTGTGGACTGATGAGACAAAAGTTTTGCTTTTTCAGAAGGTTTGAGTCCAGTTACATCTGGTATAAAACTAACACAGCATTTCATAACAACAGTCAAACATGGTGGTGGTACCGTGACTTAAGCTCTCTACCCAAAGGAGAATGTCAAGCCATGAAACTCGAACTCACTCAAGTTACTCAACAGGACAATGATCCGAAACACACCAGCAAGTCCACCTCTGGAAAAAGAAAGAAGTTTTAGTCAAAGAGGACTTGAAGCCAATTGAAATGCTTTGTCATGCTGTTAAACAGACCGTTCATCCTGGAAAACCTTCCAATGTGGCTGAAAAGAAGAGTGGGCCAAAATTCCTCTACAGCAGTGTGAAAGATTATTGCCCATACCAATTATTAGGTTTAGAGGACATAGGCTATCTTAACTTGGGTGACTCTGTCTCCCTTAATAAATGAAATAATCATTTAAAAACTGCATTTTGTATCTACTCAGGTTACCTTTGACTATCATTACGATTTGTTTTTGTTGATCTGAAGCATGCAAGTGTGACAAATATGCCAGAAATTGAAGAAACATGTTTTTTTCCACAGCACTAACTACAGGAAAAAGCACCAGAGCTATGTAACGCCATGTGTTTTTTGGTTTGTTTGTTTTTTTTAAATAAAGGCTATTCTTTGTGAAGTTAAATGTTTAAAGCAATTGTAGCACAACCAACAAGCTATCGAGAACATTAAAAATGTTATTATTATTAATAATAATAATAATTTGGCGTCAAACAAATGACTCAATGAAAATGTTTATTTTAAAAACACAAACGGCTGAACTATCAACATATGACTCCTCTCTGCCAATCAACGAGCTTCTCTAGACCATTTAAAAACAAAGTGCCGGTCAGCGCGCAAAGATCTTCAAGGTGAGTTCGATTAGTAAACACCGGGTAACGTCTGCTAGTCTTTCGCCTTAGCCGGGCGGAGTGATGCTTCTGTCTTTATTTGAAAATTGGAGAACAGGAGCATTGTCTCACCACAGGGTGAAATAACCAAACGCACCCAACAAGGGAGCAATCATCTGCGAGGAAACCACTGAACCAATAAGCTGTATAGTCCTAAACTGCTCGCTACTAAAGTATTAACTACAGTAGATTTTTAAAACGCTGTGAAAACTAAAATAAAGTTACTCCATCTTACCACAGATTTGCAGCCATTTAAGTCATTTGTGTTACAAAAGCAAACCTTAAATTTGTTTAATAAAATGTCTATTCAGACACAGTCCGTGTTCGACTTTTATCTCAGTAACAAAAGCGAGTGTTTGCGCACGAAAACGGCGCAAAAATGACGTTAGCCTAAATAATTCGTGGGTGTCTACTTTTCGAAGCGGACGTGCACGTCCTCTCGCTGTCAGAGCTCGTCTCCAACTAGATAATTCGTCTTTGAGTTCAATGAGTGGAGAGTGGACATGAACTGAAAGACTGGAGATCAAAGCAAGCACAGACGGCTTGAGGAATCCCCCTTTTTAAAAAAATATTTCAGCTGGAGTCATAACGAAGATGCAACGATGACTCAGCCGCAGGTGAATGAGTTCATTCCTCCTCCTGAGTGCCCTGTTTTTGAGCCCAGCTGGGAGGAATTTGCCGACCCTTTTGCGTACATCAACAAAATACGACCAATTGCAGAGAAAACTGGTATCTGCAAGATCCGACCACCGCCGGTGAGTAATTCTTTTATTTCTGACAATTATTTGTGGTGTTTGCACGGTGTGCTGGCCTCTGCCGCTGTGGCTAATTTAGAAGGCAAAGTTGTGTTTTTAAGACAGGTTTCAACATGGCGGATTGCGGCTGCGAGTAAGAATAGTGAGCTAGCCTGAGCTGGACTGTGTTGTGTTTGTGACGGCGATGGGAAGCTCTCAGACACATGCCATTCAAGAGGAAACCTGTGTCCTGGTCGGGCTTAGTCGTGAAAACAAACCAGACGTGGATTAATGATGGAGGGGAGCCCAACTTAAAGAGCGCTATAAAAAAAATAATTCAAACGCAAAAGTTTGCCTGTGCGCAAAATATGATGCAAATTGTTTACGTTAGCGCAGAATGAAGTGCTTCCTGGAGTCTACGTACGGAAATGGCTCGCCTAGACTTGACCTACTAATAATTTAATCACTATTTCTGCGCACTTGGTTAAATGTAAAGCCCAACTATCTGAGCAGGATTTGACGGATTTAGCCAGGGTGAATTAACCTGACTAGCATCAGTCGGGGCCCGTTTAAAGCCGCAGTTTTCTGACATCTCACGCTGGCTAACGTACGTGCTCGGTGGCCAACTGTTTATGGAGAAAAGGGTCGTAGAAACACAGCACTCAGTGGGGGACACTGTTTCTCTCTTTCATCGTAGTTTTATCAACTTTATCCACTCAAACTACGGTTATTCCAGACTGCTACCAGCGTTAATTTATTAACCAGATAATTTTATACTTGTGGGCTAATCTTTATTTCGCTATTATGGAAGCAAATCCAGGGCTATTTTTAATAATAATTCTAATTGGACGATTAGCCTGGCGTAATCCACACCTCTCTAACGTCTCAGGGTTCAAATATCAAAGTCTGTAAGGAAATACAGAAAATAAAATGACTTTTTCTTAAATATCCCAAAACTAACATAATGCAAAAATAATGTCCATTGACCTTATTTTTGAGACATGTGACCGTAGTGGGCATATATTTTATTCAAGGGTGTGTCCATGCGTTAAAAGGGCAGATTGAACTGAATTTTCTTTTTAAAAACATGCCTGACGTAAATGTTTCCAGGTACCCTTATTTTCAACTTAAACAAAAAAAAATATATATATATAATATATGTATTTATTTTTTGCAAGGTCCTTGGATGGAAATGTTTTAACATGTGTGCCATGCGACTAAAGCAGAAGTCAGGAAGCATTGTTTTATAAAAAACAAAGGTTATTTTGCACACTTTAACCCGTTGGGTATGGGTACAAGGGATTGAATTGTCATCAAAAGCGGATGGGTGGGGTGACTGCTTTCAGTGTTTGCTGGGCAAATGGCTGAAATGCACAGCTCATGTAAACAAAAGAAGGCTAAGGGGTAAATGTGTGAGCAAAGATTAGCTGCTGATAGTTTTTTCCGACTGTAGTTGGACTGATATTCGAGATCTATCTGCACTGCCTAAACTATGATTTGCCTTTCACAATTATAAGTCAGCACCATTAGTTTGATCTGAAATCTTTGGATCAAAATGTGGCTCAGACAGACAATAAATAATCTTAAATCCTCGAAGAGATAGAAACTGGGCTCTTCAGCTGGGTTTTCTACCAGGACAAATTTATAAGTGTGTAATTTTAATGTTTCACAACTGTTATCTATTTGTAAAGGGAGAGATCCCAGAGTTTTATTTTTATTTTATTTATTTTTTTTGTCTGCAAATAAATAAATATACACCATTTACACGCACAATACAGAGATTATAGACTGGCTCTTATTTGAGAACCCCACTTCTTTGTTTCATTATTCTCTTTTAACCCTGTCTCATGTACAAACGGTTCAGACAATCTTTGAAAAAGGAAGTAAACACTGCGCCACAACCTGTTTTTGATCAGTGATTTTATTTGGTGCACTGTATACGGGTAGAGTTTCCTTCAGGGCTTTTCACATGGGTCACATTTTGACTATAGATGTTAGTAGCGCACATGCAGATGATTTTCGGGGACACTGCCAGGCCTGTTTGTGGTTAATATCTCACAACTGTATTTGTCATTTTGGATTGAGAATGGAGGACCTGAGTCATGTAGAGACCAAAATTTGTGCTTGCAGTCTTAACTACTGTGGTCAGACTTATAGAGGATGCTCAGTAAAACAGAGCACATTTCTGTTTGTTTTCAAAAATTATTGTTTTGCTTTGGTACCACAACATTTGTTAGTCTAATCCAATGATAAGGTGGCATTAACGCAGCTATTGTTATCTCTTCTCTGGCCAGCATTTCACTCATTGTCCAGGCCCAGTAAATCTTGACACTGACATTTTAAGGAGCCTCTGGTAATGCTGCATACAGTAGACGTTTGTGTTCATTTTGAAGAAATGCTGCAATAGTTGAATATTGAAATGCATCAGGAGTGTTAGACTAATTTGCAGGTTGCATTATCAGGCTGCATATGTAAATTTGACACACTTCCTTTTCATTACAGTGCTGTTTCAGTTGGTTTGGCACGTAAATGTAGTTGTCTTAAAAGAGAAAACAGACTTATTTTTAGTAAAAACGTCTTCCCTTTTCATATACTTGTTATCACAGGTTAAGATGTTATCACAAATGACTAAAAGTTACAAAATCGTAATCTATTAATATTAGATCGTCTGTGGGGTACAGTTCAAACATATGTTATGTACATCGAGAACACACGCTGCTTACAGCATCTGTTCATATATTTTCTGTCAGTATTAATAATATTTAGACTATTCAGAAAATGCTAACAATGCCATTGAAACGTTAAAGAAAATGTAAGCTGCATCTTTTGTTTAGTCTGAATAACAAAGGTAATTTTCTACCAGAATGCTTCATGTTCTGACTCACTCTAAGAATCTGAACATTTTGGCCTTTTTGACTCCAAAATAGACAAAACAGTACATTAGAAGACGCCACTTTAGGCACAGAAAGTTTAATGGATACATTTTCACTATGTGGAAACTACATAGACTAAACATGAGTTGATAATAAAAGGCAGAATGCAACAACAAATAACTGAGAGAAACTGTGGCTGCAGATTTACTGGGATGTTTCTGTGTAGTTGTTTTTATGAGTGCTTGTTACGCTATAGAAGAACAAATATGAAACCGGTAAAGCTTATCTCCACAATAAACTCGCACTTACAACTAGTCGTACAGGAAGTTGTGCAGTCTGGCATGGTTAGTGTTTTAGTTTGAGCAAAACAACTGTCTTACAGTTGCTTCTCTTGCGGTTAGACATTGAAGTGAAGTTTTTTGTTTTTAAGTGAAAGTGGGGACAGGTTCTGTTAATTAATAGCTAATTGGCAGAAATAAAGCAAACCTACGTTTGACAAATTTGCTACCTTTTTGTCATTTTTACGCTCATTACATTTAATGGCATTAAAAACGTTGACTTTTCTGAAACAATGGCTTACTGTTTCTCAGTATGCCATTGTCTTTGCCTCATTCTCATGTGCCAAGCAGCAGTACTCGCGTCTTATATTCAGGTATTGAAATTGAAGTATTTGCTTGGAGCTCAGATGGGTGTAAAGCCTAATTGATTTGGTAACATCAGCTTTTTCCTCTACATCGGTTCATTTGAGTGTATTGATGATTACTGCAAGTAAACTTGGAGCCTTGCTGTATATGGTGATACTGCTGAAACTGAGAAATCTGTAAACAAAAGCAGGTTTCATTGAGTCACATCACAGCTTTAGTCTAATCTTGCTTAAAATGGTCTTTTTTTTGTTTTCTCATTTCAGGATTGGCAGCCACCGTTTGCCTGTGATGTCGATAGACTTAAATTCACGCCGCGAATACAACGGCTCAATGAGCTTGAGGTACATTTGTCATCTTTATATATTTACAAAATCCAGTTTTTCTCATCTCTTGTATTCAGGTATTGCCTCACTCGGCCTGCTTTTGTTCATTGTCCTTCAAATAAAAATAAAAAATGGCAGCATCGTCAAAATATCTGATTCACTATCATGTCATGGTGAGGAGATAAGACTGCAGACATATTTCTGTCTTTTAACAAATGAAAATGTTAATACTAGTAGGAGAAAATGCAGCAAGATAGCAACTCAGTCATTTTTGTTTTATTTATTTTTTTGTACTCTTCTTTTTGGAGTACTTAGTACTTCTCAGATTAGTTTCTTCTAATTCCAGTTCTTATTGGTTGAAGAGCTAAATAATTTTTCTTTTTTTCTTTTTTTTTCTTTTTTTCCTTAAGGCTCAGACCAGAGTTAAACTCAACTTCCTGGATCAAATTGCAAAATTCTGGGAGCTACAAGGATGCAAACTGAAAATTCCTCATGTGGAAAGAAAGATTCTGGACCTGTACCAACTGAATAAGGTGTGAAAATCCCCACTAGCACTACAGTTATGAATCTAAGAGGGTGATCATGAATACGTTACAACTAAATTATGATTGATTTTTCATGACTTATGAATCAGCAGATGGGTGACAAATTAAAGGAAAAACCTGAACCATTAATCACTACAGTGAGGAGATCTGAGGCTAAGTATTAGGGGGGGCTTTTAGCTTAGTGGCTCTCAAACTGTGATCCGTGAGCCATAGATTGGGGGTCTGCAAAAACATGTAATGGCACCTGGCATGTAGTAGCATGTAAATACATGTGCATCATCTGGGGTTGAGCTAATTAGGACAGTGGAACAATATTTAAGTCAGTCCACTTTACTAAGTAATGCAAAAGTCAAACCAGCTAAAATTAGAAAGTATGACAACAGTTACCTCGAGCTTGACTTTATTGAGAATGACGATGGAAGACCAAAATGTGTTTGTCTTCGAGTGTTAGCAAATGAAGCCAGCCAGCCTAAAGTGGCATTTCATCGCAGGGCACCCAGAGTTTTATCAGCATGAGGATTGTAAGGGGGTCCTTAAAAAATTTTACACCCCGGTAAGGGGTCCCTGGCCCCTAAAAGAGAACTCCCTGATTTAACTGAGATTGTTTGGTTCCACTTGTCCTGGTGGAAGTTGAAGCTTCCAGGGTGAAAGTAACCGCCTCCATAGTGGCTGAGACCCCAGTCTGAGCTGGGAAAAACCTGCACCCCAGCAAAGTGCAGAGACTTGGAAAATGAATTCCCTACTAAGACAATTTATCTCCATTATTATTCTTTCTTTTTTTTTTTTTTTTTTTTATTTCTCACTT
>VOQK01011721.1:17007-30557 GCA_015052645.1 Benitochromis conjunctus
AAAAATGCGAGGAGGTATTTTAAAAGACGACCTCTCATGCTCCACCAGAACTATAAGACAAAATGTATCAATTTGTGACAGGTGTCAAGCAATGCGTGTGATGTGTGCACCTTCCAAAACAAGCTTATGTTGAGTTGTTTTAGCAGGGGATCCTCTGATATCTCCATCCACGAATCTAGGCGTCCAGCGGGAGCTAAAAAGAAAGAGTCACCTGTCAGCATGTCGCATGTCAAAAGCCTGCACTTCTCCTTTTACTCTTTAGAAAGTAAAACTTTTCCATAACAGACAGGTTTATGGATTCAGTGCAACAAAGCTCAATACAACCTGTGCTATGGAAAAAAGTAATGGCAGATGCAGAAGATGACATTAGCATATATTGAAAAGACTTGGAAATGGAAGAAAAGGCAATAGATTGGGAAATGGTTGACCGACTGATGATGTCAGTCTGAACTGATCACAGGCTTACCACTCTCCAAGGTGACACCAGACTGGCTGCTGCTCCATTCACTCCAGGGGCTCTGCTGGTATCTGACTCTAATCTGTGCAAAATACCGAGTCCAGTGCAGGAGGTGACACATTTCCACAGGTGTTTTAGCACCTTGAACAAAGACCTGACGTATGTTTCAGAGACACGAAATGTACAAACATAAGACCTGGCATTTCCAATGTGAACTTCAGGCAGGGAATGTCAGCATTTGGATGTCTATAGCTACTGGATCAAATGTTTGGAAAGATAAATTTTCAGTTGATATCAACAAGGGGTTGATTTTGTACTCACCGGGCCATTCCACTGGGTGCTGTCAACAGACTTAAATTGGTATTCCAGGTTTAATAACTTGGAAGTCTGGAGCCAGGCCTGGTGTGAGGACAAATTCCAGTTCAGCCTCAGGCAGCCATACTTTTTAGGAATCACTTGAATTTTAAGAATACTGGGTGGGTCTAATTTAGCTGAAATAGTGACAAAAACAAAAGCGTGCATCAATACGATTTAGTACAATATAGCAAATATAGCTTGAAGAATGCTAAAAAGGGAAAAAAAAGGAAAACGTTTTCCTTACCCGAACTGACAGGTTCTAAAACGAGTGGTGCCGAGGTTGCCTCTCCAAGTTCATTCACAGCTTTCACATATATCTTCATGTTGTAAAACAGCACAAATTCAAGACGAGGGATCGTATAGTGATGGACTCCTTGTGGCAGTTCATAAGAATAGTTTTCATTTTCAGCCCTGATATGATAAAAATTACATTTTAAGAAATACAGTCGTTCAACCTCGAAGACAAAGCATAAACGACACTCCTGTTACTAGTATGATATTTACTCTTTGACCAGTCTTAAATTGTAATCCATATTTTGTACATTTGTATTTGTATTCCATATTTTACATATTGTTACCATATTTCGGTATGGAGGGAATACTGTGTGGGCAGGTGGGTTTCCCTCTGCCCAGGGTCCCAGCTACAGGTGATGGTGTTAGGGTTGGTGAGGTTTGTCTGACAGGTGAGGTTTTGTGGTACTTCTGGTGGATCTAAAGGTAAAAAGAATAAGAAAGTGATTTTTTTTTAAATGGAGCTTTCAGGAAAAGGAATTTAATTTGATCAGTGTACAAAAGAAATGTTTCTCACATCCAGCTCGGATCTCCACGCCTGCGACTACTTGAGGAGGAGAGGCTTGGATACAGCAGGTGAGGATTGCTCGGGTGTGATTGAAGCTTGATATAACAGCCGTGGAAACCCTGCTGCTCTCACTGGCTTCAGGACTGCTGGGAATAAGCCTATCATCAAGGCGCCACTCTATATGAACAGCTTGTCCAGTGACCAGAGGGCAGTCCTCTTTGATGACACATTTAGCTGTCACAGGCGATCCCAAAGGTACCACTGAGCTGGATGTGTGGACCTTTGCACAGGGCTGTATGCCATCCTCTAAAAATTACAACAACAACAAAAAAGAAAGACGTAGGATGTAATGTGCACCTTTGTTAAGACTGTTAAGATCTTTTTTTTTCTAAACGTTTAGTCTTTTACTAGGTAAAATCTCCAAGGCAAAGCACACAAAATGATAGTAAGAATTGTCATCGTAATTGCTGGTTAGGTATTTCCATTTTATTCCGACACATACACTCACCATTTCTTGCTCCGTTCACAAATGTCACCAGCATGACAATCACTGACACCCATTTGGATATCATGATGATAAAACCTGTTAGGCAGCCAAAATGAAATGCATTATTGGTAAATTACCAACTTTCATGCTCTGTCAAAACAATATTTGTATTGTTATTGCTTTCCAAGTGACAAGGTGCATTGTGTGAGGGAGGAATTGAGAGTGATAACGCTTGTCGCTTCAAAAGACATCATCAGCATGGTGTTTCGAGGGTCTGGATGTGATCTCCATAATGCATAATATTTCAGTATACACACTGTGCATCTGCTGCCTCCCTGATCTCCAGCAAAAAAAAAAAAAAAAAATTTCAGTGCTGTTTGCGTTTGTGGAGCGGAGAACAACACTGAGCACTGACACTTGACAAACTGCAATAAATAAATAAATAAAAATAAAATAAAAATATAAACACATAAATAAAAGCCAACACTCATGGCATCTTGGGGTTCACATTTCTGCAACATTGCACCGCAGAAGTGGCATTTGAAGCTCTGCTTGCTGAAAAACAAAACAGATCGCACCCGCAGATGTCTCTATCATGTTTGTATTGGTACACTGTTAAATAAAAAGGGATGAAACTCTTTCTAAATACATTTCTAAATGGACTTTGTTGAGCTTGCAATAATAACAATAATACCTCAGTCACATAGGTCTAGAGACTGTTGGTAACCCGCTGCTAACCTCTGGTCACTAGGGAAAAATATGTATTCCCCAGCCAGTTGGTGAATAGTTGCTGGCTGTCACCAACAAACTCCAGCAGCTCGAAGACACTTTGTATTTTAGTGGCCGGTGGTTACCGGGTGGGTCAATGACCAATTTCTGCCTTACGCACGCAGATGAGTGCGTAAGGCTTTAGCAATCAGTTTCACAACAACTGGCAGCATCCTCCAACCACCAGTCACAACCAGTCACATTTTTCCCACACGACTTGTGTTTGCTAGATGGTTGCTGACTGGTCTGATGTAAACAAAATGGCTAGAGTCAAAGTATGATAGTGACATTCCTATGACCAGGAAAACAAAAAAATCAGCTGTCATCCAGTGACTACATCGATTCTTTTTTTTTTCTGTCTGAGATTGATTGCGGAGTTGTGGAGACGAATCATTTTCTTATCTCACGGTCTACAAAAACAGTTTTTCGTAGTGTGACAACAGCAAAATGAGAACTGGTTGGTAAAGTTGTGGTAGCATTTCTCAAACATACTGCAATTTTCATATAAAGTGCAACCTTGCTCTTCAGTTCGAGAATCAGTTAGGGAACTCACCATTACACAGAAGTTTAAAATTCACAGAAATCTTTGTCTTTGTTTACAAAGCACCACCCAGACATGCCATCACAGCCTGTATCAGTATCTCTGCAACTGTAAAGTACTGTGTGGAAGAAAAGACAAATAGTTTAGAGTACTAAAGCAATTAGTAACTGATTACCCAAGTAACAGAAATGGAATTGAGTCTTTCAAAAGGACATTCAATTGAATTGTATAATGAACACTGTTACATTTTGACATATAGACATGTAGTTTTAAAATTTGTGCAAAATATTCACATGATCACGTGTCTTACAGAATTTAGTGTATGTACAATAAAAAACATTTGAAACAATATTTCACATGAGAATGGTGATTTTGTTACTAGAAGATCAAAATATTGTGTTCAGTGCATGAAAGTATTGTGACAAACGTTTAGTAAAATTGAAATATTTATTTCTGGACATTTGAATTTTGGGCAGGTGTTACTTTATCTTATAAAATAAAATACCAGATGGCGATGAAAGCTTGCATTACGAGGCAGTAGAATCATAAAAACGTGTGAGTTGTTTTAAATTCATTAAACACTACATGCAACCCAATAGTAAGGAAACCTTTGGGGAATTATCTAAAATTATGCCAGATTATTTATTATTGGTTCCCTTATTAATGTCTTCATCAGATGTGCATTTCACACTGACATGCAGTACTGTGCAAAAATCTTGAATCCTCCCTCATTTCTTTACGTTTTGCTTCACTGGAGCCATACTGTCTTGTAATTATAAAGTGGTCAAGAACAGCAGTCCTGCGGGTTATTCTCTGGACATTGGCTGCTTTTTCACCAATTTGTAGTTCAGTGGATTCATATACTGTTGTTTAAGCTACATCAGAATTGGTCCCAATGAAAGAGTGGCTATCAAGAAGCCATTCTTAAGGAAGCGAAACAGGTAGAAAAAGCTGAGGTGTGCCAAATAACACACAAACTTGACTGAAAATCAGTGGCAACAGCCAAGTATGTAGTGTGGAATCCAAATGTGAAATTTTTGGTTCAAATCGTTGTCAGTATGTACGGCGGTGGTCAGGAGAGAGGTGCAGCAGTCATCTACAGTCATCTGTAAAACACACTGGAGGATCTGTCATGGTTTGTGGCTGTTTTCCACCAGGGAGGTTGTGAATCTTGTCAAAACTGATGGAACTATGAACACAGAATAGTACTGTCAAAGTTTGTTCCACCATGTAATACCGTCTGGAAAGCATCTGAGTGGCAGTGTTTTCATTTTTTAGCATAACAATGATGACAAACACTGCCAATGCAGTAAAAGCACACCTGTATAGAAAAAACACACCGTGGAATAATAACAGTCATGGACTGACCTCCCCAGAACCTGAACCTCAACATTATTGAAGCAGTGTTGGATCATCCTTGCAGCGAATTAAACAACAGGCAGTCAAGATTTGAACAAGAGTTTTTAATTTCCCTCAAGAAACCTGGAGAACTATTTCTAAAAACGACTTTAATTACAAGAAAGCATGCCTACGTGAGCTCAGGCTGTTTCGAAGAATAAAAATGGTCATCAAGCTACTAAAAGTAGACTTTAAAAAGAAAAAGGAAAATAACTCAAATGATTTTGATTTACAGTGGAAATAATTTGTACGATATTCATTATTTTGGTAGAATTTTTATTACGACTTGCCTGTTGAGGTTTTGATTGGTGTGTCTGCAAGATTGAGTACACAGCTTTTATTGTAATCCCCTACATACAATGACAATTATAAGGAAACGAACACTGAAACGAATAAAAACTAAGTCAAACTAAACTGAATTAAAAACAGAAAGATAAAAAAAAAATGTATATACTATCTTGCTTTGTGTGATGGTAGATATCAATAACACCACGAGCTGTTCCAGGTTTAAAATTGAGTTAAGGTCACAACAAATATGAAAATCAGAAAAAAACATTAAATTACCCACAATTCTTTATGGATTGTCTTTAAACTTCAAAACAATATACTAGGTCTTGGGGGACATGAGTAACTAGATTGGCTAAGCATTTGACCTTGACCTTCATTGTTAGCCCCCAAAGTCAAAGCTGTCCTGGAAAACAAATATCAAGACACCATACTGAGTATAACATATCATCGCATGGAGAGAGCTGCACAATAGTCTTTTTATTTTTTTTAATCCAACACCCGACGGCATCACAATGATGCCATATAGTTTTGCAAAAATCACAGATGGTTGAATATCTCTTAAAATCTAAAGTATTTACAGTTTATAGCAGCCAAAGATTTTAGCCAATTCTACTCCAATCATACAGAGAAAGATAATAAAATACACCATTTTAGTATGTAACGCTACAAGGTCAAAAGTCAAACATCAGTGTGTTGATATGAAAGCAGGGTGCCGTTAGCATCTTGTGATAAAATGTTTTCGTATAGCCTCTGCCCTTCATCGGACTGCACTTGTTAGAATTGATTTTGCCACGTTTACTGTATTTCAATGTATGCTTGCATGTTTCAGTAAATCACTGCGGCTATTTTCCTCGAAAAATATAAAGAAATAAGTGATGGGGAAAGAAATAAGACATTTGCACAGTGCTGAATGTGTGTGCGTGCATGACTCACCAACATAGACATCCACCCAGAACCAGTAAGTGGTACAGCATTGAGAAACTTCCTGTGGTCTTGTAACACTCAACCTGCCTGTTTCTGAGAATACGCTGAGAAACTCACAGTTCCTCAGGTTAACATGTAGTATGCGCACAACATCAAGCCACTGTTCGGAGTTCAGTTCAATTTGTTCTGTTGGCTAAAGACACAAATTATGTATTAGATTTTCACTATCCTAAGCGTTTCTGGTGTAGAATAACATTCAACCTTTGGCCAGAAACGTCATGTTCGTAGTGTCATTGTAACACCTCCAAGTAGAACCTAAAATTTGTATAATTTGTAACTATCACTCAAACTGTTAGATCGCTGCCCTCAGTCCAAAAGAACTATTTGGTGAAGACTGCGTTTTGCAATAAGAGAGAAATGGAATTTTCTCCCCGTTTCTTGTCAGCACTGTGCAAAAAGGCCCCCCATTTCCCCCCTGCTTTCCTTTTTTGAATTTCTGCTTACTACTAATAGGTAATTGCCTGTGGCTCGGACAAAAGGCAATTGAAGGAAAGACAGAGAGAGTGAGCGAGAGAGAGGAGGTGGAGAGCAGAAAAGCGTATTAGACTTGGAGTGTATTTTGTCAACAACACAATATGACATACTTAAAATAAAGGCAGAATAAATGAAGTCCGGCTATTCTTTGTGTCTCGGCCAATTATGTTCAGAACATATAGATGAGAATACATTATGCAGAATTTATTTCCGTGTGTCGGTGAGTCACGTCTCCATGTTAAAAGAAATGTTTTGCTATAACTTCTGTAGATTTCTTTTCCTGTTGCTGTTACAGGGTTACAGAACGCCCACTTTAAGGATTTGGCAATATCCCTCACACATTGCAAAGTGTAATGACAGACTCACCACTATTTCCCCTTTTTGGTTTTATTTCTCACACTATGCAGTGTGTTTTGAAAAGAGATTTAAAAGGAGTTAAAGAATTGATTCGTTTTTTTCCGCTATCTGAGCTTTATTAGTCGTGGATGTTAAGACATACTGACCTTTTACGTAGGCAGTATCTAAAATCCCAGACTGATTGAATCAATCTTATTCGCTTCCAGTTTTCAAACGGTCAGAACGTGTTTTTCATACAATAAAATACTGTTGCCCCAGTAATGAGAAGAAAACTACAATCATAAAACATGTTAAAAATATTGCCAAACTGTAGTCTTTAGAGCTTGAAAAAGAAGGTGACTGGATTTTTTAAAGGTTTTTAAAGACATTTCACCTCTAATGGAAGACATTTCTTCAGTTCTGAGATGTGAAACAACTTCAAAAAACATAAAGAAGTCCAGTCGCCTTCTTTTTCAAGCTCTTAATGCAGTCATGACTTGCATGACTGAGAACCTGTGCAGCTTATTGTACTAAATCTAACAAAGGTTTAGGTGAAAAGTTTGTGCGAGGATCTAATAACTTATTTTTAAATGTTTCAAATGATACGCTTCAAGTACTATAAAGCACTCTCTTATCTTAGTATTGCTTATTTAATCCTAAACGTATTAAGGGTGTGTAGTGGAACTATTAGGTATTAAACTACAAAGGATGATAAATGTCACATTTACAATACAGAGGGACCAGAAAATCAGATTAAACATGGATTAAAGATGATTTTTTTAAATAAGTTGAGTGGTCCATAACTTACATGTAGATGAGGATGCAACTACCTAGCTTTAACCTCATTCAGAAACAAGTTTAGCAAAGTTTTCCATTTCAATCTGGCACAAGTATCAAAATGAAAGAAGCAGCAAATTGCTTGATGTGAAGATAAAGGAGAGCCATCAGAGAGGCTTGCCACTCACCACACAGCAGCTGCAGCAGACCCAGAAAGACAAGAGGCTCTTATCAGCCCTGATAGCACCAGATGAAACAGTGTGGCTCAAAGTAGCTCAGATTTGAGGACGTGTGTGTGAGTGTGTGTGTGTGTGTGTGTGTGTGTGTGTGCCAAGAAGCAGCGCAGACAGCAACATCCTTGTTTTGCATTTGTGAAACTGCTATTTTCCAAGAAGAAACATGTGACTGATGGGGCCCAGTTATGGGAAGGAAGAGTGGGGAGTTCACATTGCTCAAATTCAAATTTTTAAAAGCTCAGCAAAATTCCTTACAGATGATTTTGGCCGTTTAATTTCTGTCACAATAACATGTATGCATTGTTTTTCTTAATGGTGTAATTAGAACAGTCGTTATACCTCAACTTATAGCTGTTAAATGTCAACTGAATTGAATTTTCAGTACTTTCCCAGAAGATGTTAATACAGCAGCTGTCAAATGTCCTTCAGTTGCACTCCAGGGAGTCTTCTCGCAAGAAGGATGTGATAATTCTGGTTCAGGCCGACCCCTCTGTGTTGTGCGTGTGACCTTTGAAGTAGCTTCAAAATGCAGTCATCTCCCTCTCCCAGCCTGTCTAAGGCTTTGTCAGCATGGTAATAGAACAAGCTTTTAAATGGGATTGTAAACTGTGCCCTGACCCCCCCCCCCCAAGGGCACTTGAAACTAGTTGCCATATCACGATTAGTAGCTTATTAAATCCTAAAATGAATCTGTGGCTTAGGTCTCATTTCACTGCATGCAAGGAGACCCAGCAAGCTCACCCACTCAACTTTTAATCTAACAGCTGCATCCCTGCACGGTCACTCTCCTGCCCTCAAAAGCATAATGGAAGCTAACTGTTAATCAAGAAGCCGCTGGAGGAGGAATTAAATCCACGCACTGGTAGGTTTTAGGGTAGGAATCAACCTGGAAAAAAGAAAAGCAGGCATTAATTAAAAACACATTAACTGGTTATCATGAGTTGACATATTTTGCTTGATCTCTTTTTTCCCTAATCAGCAATAACGAACCAAGCGTTTGCCATCCACTGGGCATTACACGCTATGTTTCAGTGAGCGGTAAAATTAGCTGAGGGCCCCGAAGCCATGTTGAACTGATGAAGCTTTGCTAGGTTTGACTACGGTTTTGTCCGATAGTTAATAGAATGCCGTCTCCTCTTTAGATTCTCATTCATTAGAAATGCGACTAACCCAAATTAGACACTGCTGTAAAGATCATCTCATATCTGTCTGCTTCTATACAGTGAATTACTATAAGTTAACCGCAGTCACCACTGCTGTAATTGTGGACTGTGCTAATCGTGTATACCTATATTCAATTCTAGAAATATTGAATATTGCCCTCTGTTACAAGAGTGACATCCCACTACTGCACTCAGCCTAATAAGTCAAATTCAGCATTCTTTACCACCAGTTATGTAAAATACTGATTGCATCGATTAAGATTGCCGTTGCCATAATTATTACATTTTTGTTTCATTAAACACAACAGAACCCTAATTACTGATGGCAAAACTACCATTTGCCAATGAACAAGCAGACAACATCATGGTGGACTGCTTTGCTGCGTTAAAGATGAGGAAGCTTACACTCACGCACTCAATAATGAATTCTGCATTTTATCAATAACTGACTTACAATAAAGGCAATAAGGCCAAAATTAAAGTCGAATGGGAAGTGAACCTCTGAAAGAAGGAAAGGCTTAGTCTAAGCCCAGATCTGGATCCCCAAAAGATGTTGTAAGGGGATTTCAAATGGAAAGTACATGCAAGAAAACAAAAAGTAAAATAAAATAATATACTGGAATATTTTCACTGTACATAGAAACAAATAAACGTTAAAAAACAGTCATTCTTGGAACTGGAACTCTAGAAAAATACTATAAAATAATGAAAATTTACCATCATGTAAAAAATAGATAAATGTTTTGTAATTAAAATAATCATTTTTTTTCTTTTTTTTTTTAAAATTAGAATTTTTAATCTTCTGTAGCTTCAACATACATGTGATCTTGTGTAGTCTTGCAGATGTTCCATGTAAATAACTTCATTGTCCAGGTGAGGTGGTGTTTCCTGCTTCGGCTTTTTAGCCTGTCGCACTGGTGATCAGGTCAACTGCAGGGTTGTCAGCTGGAACCACCGCTCATAGATGTTTGCCCACCAGTTCATCTTCCAGTGGGGGTCTGGTAGCAGACTGGGGACATCTCGCAGCCACCCCCTGCAGCTGCCTTCACTGGGGTGCTGTCCCTCAGTCGATGTCATTTTTCTGGCTTCCTTTCACAGCTTTGTTTCCCCAGTGCCTTTGTGGTTTTCCTCAGGCTTGCGCCTATACTTATACCTTGCAGCAGCTGGACTGTTGTCTTGCCCAAAAAAGGCCTGGCACCCAATTACCAGTTGTGTCTTGTCATAACTGGTAGCATGATCTGGTACCTGCAGCCCATTTAGGTTTCACAGGTAGTTCCTCCAGGATGCCACATCAATACAAGCCATTAGAATAAAGTTTGCCGTGTTTCTGAGCAGACACAGCTCAGAGGAGTCTCCTAAGTGTGTGTTCGAGATACCTGGACACAGGGAGTTACAAAAGGAAAGTGGAAAAGAGCTGTAAAAAGCTGCAGCAACAACATCTACTCCTTTGTGCGAGGATACACAGGACATACACTGCCATTGCAAAATGATCTCCACTGGATCACTTATGATTACATGTCTGACCAGCAGCGTCCAACATCGTTTAGTTAGGCTTTTACTCACAGCCCAGTACAATGCAAATCAACACCAAAACTGGCAGGTCCACTACTGGCACCCAATTCTCTTCACAGAAGAGCGCAGGCTTACACAGTTTTTGTTGTTAGGGAATGAATGGCCATCATCCACTCACTGCATTTGTTCCCTTTTCATTTGGGTAACAGTTTTTACATTTACCTTTGCATTTGTCAATACACTGATTTTTTTTATAGACTGCATAGGACTGGTCAAAGTTTAAGAGACTACCAAAAAAAAAAAATGTGTACAAGAGCTTATTTCTACTTGAGAAGTCAATATTTGGATTAGCTTTTGAGGCTACAGGAACAAAAATCTCTTTATATTTTTCTTGGATAATTGACTGAAAATATTTCATTTTCATTTTCAAGGATATCACTAATATTTATAGATTTTAAAACAAAAGTCTGAATGATGGTTTGAAGTTTGTGTAGGGGCTGTTTATTGTATCTTTTTGTTATTTAGTCGTCTGGGAGCTTTTGGTTTTACTTCCTATTTTTACATTTTCTTTTTTTGATTTTCTGCCTACCCTTTTTGTTTCACATGTGTTTAATTAGTCAACCTTATTCAACTTCTTCTACTAACCACTTCTTTTAAGTCTGTGTCTTGTCCTGCTGTTGTTTCTTTCCCCATAGCTTTTTATTTCCCAGCTTATTGGTTTGTGCTGTGATTTCCATCTCTCTCTCTCAATATATAGAGATATAGATAGAAAGAGATGGATGTGTGTGTGTTCTTTGTACCTGATTCGGTTATGAAAGCTCATTTTTTGTTGCCCTTGTACCTGCCTGTTGTATGTCCCACATTTTTGCATGCTTTTGAACTGAATCACAACACTGGGAATAAAAAGTCCACAATATGTGTTCGTTTAAATTATTTATTTAAAGGGCCTATTATAAATTATATTTCAAAGTGATCTACCTCCAGTCCATTTGTATAATTCTACCACAGCTTCAAATCATTAAAATAAAAACCGCCAGAAAAGCAGACCACACTTCATTCTTTGAAGAAGAGGCTGAAAGAACTAATGGAACTGGAAAAAAAACAAACAACTAATGCAAAGAATAAAAAGATGGGCATTCAAAAAAAGCTATCTTTGTGTTAAAAAATATAACAGCCATGTTGTTGCTCTGAGACTCAACTTAAGTGAAATGCTAATGACACTATACTTGCATGTTCACAGTGATAACGCTTCCTGATATTTCAGTGCTATTCAACGCTATCCTAATATTAAGCAGGTATGTTTACCATATTTGCGATATTTTAGAATTAGCACAAAAATATAATTGGATTTCAAATGAGTAGAAGAAAATAGATTGTTTAGTTGAACTAAATAAACCAAAGGTAGACCTGACAACCTACATGCTTCCTAAATTGTTCATTATCCCTGTATAATCTACAATTTTATGAATTATTTTTTGCTAGCATGGCTTGAGCTCAGCTTGCTACACAATTAAGAGCAGATTTGGTAGGTAGGATCTGTGTCAATGTTTATTCTATACCCAATACAAATGTCTGTACCTCTGTTGCCCCAGATTCCTTAGGTATACTCATACTAGGCATAACTGTCTTTTATTGTCCCTGGTCTTTGGGGGTCAAACACGACGATGGTGTTGATAGCCAAACGAGAGTAGTTAGTTAGTCTCAGGCTTTTTCTTTCTCATGCTCTCTCACTTGCTTTGGAAACGTGATATTGTGGAGGACAATTAGGTTCCTGATTTTGCACTTTGTGGTATAATCAGAGTAGTTTTGGAAACGGCGACACACTGCTCTATCACATGCCTTATAGATGTGTAAATTACTTAATAAAGACATTTTTTCAGAGGGCACCATCATTGAGGAAGCACTGGACGTCCTGCACACTTCACGAGTCCAGCTGAACCGCACCAGGGTGCAGAACACTAAACCTTGCCCGCACATAGCACACAGCAACCACACCAGTCAAATGAACCTAATGAACTTTGGAGATTAAACATGCTTGGGCTCACATAGTGTGATTACCATCTTAGTTTAATGCAATTTGTTGTAAACGGCTTTACTGGCACAAAATGTGTGACAATAACAATTAAAAAACAGAAACTGTCAGTAACTAAATTCTTTCTCACCAGTTTGAAAATCAGTACTTTCCTAAATATTATGCATCTCCATAAATTCATAGTTATGTTCTCTGCAAGTCAAGGTGCTTGTCATATGTGTTCACTTATGAGCACAATCACATTCAGCATTGACACTGTTTAATGTGTGTATACACCCCCGAGTTGTGTTACACTATTGAGCGTGGCCTCTGGCACTACACTGCTGTGTCGACCTTGCGGGTTGGTTGAGTGAGCCTGTGAGCCACAGTGTGTGTGAGAGAGGGAAAGAGAGAGAAAGATAGAGAAAGGAGAGGGTCAGACAAGCTCCAACTCGCGCTCCTGCTCCTTACATGCACCCAATCCACTCCTATCTAGTACCTGTCACACGCTGGCTGCAAAATGGAATTGACTATTGATTTCCCCCTTACCACAGGTCAGTTGTGCTGGCAGGCTATAGTGAGCTCAGTGAGAGCCTTGCGTGGGACAACAAGAGGAGGGGAAGAAACACGAGAAGGAAATACACACATTTCAAAACACACAAGCACATACACGTTCTTATTAACTGAGCCTTTGTAACGGAAGACAGTCAGCATTGCTTTAAAAGAGGTGTGTGTCACAACATGCACTGGAACACACTCAAGACTGGGCAACCTGGAAAACTGTGATAAACCTGTGGTGGTACAAAGTAGCAAAAAATTATATGTGAAATATTTTAAGATTATACTAAATGAAATGGCGCCTAACTGTTTGGACTTCCACCCTTGTTTGGCTCCTTAAAATTAAACTGTTTGGGAGAATATTAGCTTCCAAGAGTTTTTCCCCTCAAAAGTTAGTTATGGAG
>VOQK01011721.1:46302-56787 GCA_015052645.1 Benitochromis conjunctus
CAGCTGTACTGAACAACTCCTACCAACTTCTACCATTTAATCTTTGCCTCTGCCTTCACTTGTTTAAACTTCTTGATTTCCTAAGTCAACCTGAGGAAGATGATCTGATGCTGCCTAACTACATTCTTCTTGCAGTCTCCTATCTTTTTCAGATCGTGCATTCTGCATGAGATATAGTCTACCTGTGTGCACCTTTTTCCACTCTTACAGAGGCAGAGGTCACTTGAGGAGACAGTCTATGCTGAGGAGTGCTCAAGGGTGCTACCACCGACCACTGCTACTACAACTAACGCTGCATGTTACTAGATCACATGACTTACAGTCCTGCACTGAAGCCTGTCAGTTACTGAAGTCTGTTTCCATTATAATGACTCTCTCTGCCAGGCTGCCTCCATATGCCTTAATTCAACATACACGTAATGACTTATATTTATATGCTTTTCTGTTTACAATTAACAAACTGTACTTTCCTGTTAGTAAATTAACTGAAGCGGAATATCACGTCTTAATTGGCTAATGGCATAATGGGCATTTCATATTAAAATGAACTGACTGTGCCTGTGTTTAAAAAATAGCACGACTTTTATAAATCACCTGCAAACCTAACCACACCTGTCAAACTATTTTGGGATTGCACTCACATGCCATTTTGCCCAGTTTACAAAATCTGGCTCCATCTGTGCTTCAGTGCAAATAAAATGGTGTCCCACTTGTGCTGTCACTCACATGTGTGGGAAGGTGACCTCAACAAAGATGCCTAGCCTCCCAGCAACTTGTGGCACTCTGCCTCACTAAGGAAGGGATAAAACGTTAAAACTCAAACACTCTTCCTGGTTTTCCCTGGTAAACAAAATCAAATAAGAAAAAAAAAACAAAACTCAGTTTAACAGGTTGAAATGAAAAGTAAATGGACTGCTACTTATCTAGCACTTTCTACTCAATTTTAGTAGTCAAAGTGCTTTCTTACTGCAGGTCTTACTCATCCATTCAAAACCATGTTTATACAAATTATTTTCTTTTTTTTCCTAAGCCTAACATTCACACTCCAGTAGCTGCATCAGAGACAACTCAGGCTTCAATAAGGATACTTCAACATGAGGGCTGGAGGAGACAGGAACAGAAACTACCGACGTTCTCATTGGTAAATGATGTGCTCTACCTCCGTGGCCACCAGCACCCCAAATACAAGACACTTGTATAACAAATTGGTTAAAATAACCTTAAAACAGCAGCAGGTAAAACTCTACAATAGTTTTATCTGCGGTCTACCCTACTGCAGTCCAAAATACCAAACTTAATAGCTACAGCTTTACTCATCACCATCAACCAAAACAATCCATAACCAAGGGATGCAACACAGCTGGCCATCAGGAGACAAAAGCTAAGACACAGACATTATTGTAGGGTCTTTAGCTCACAATATAAAGTGCCTTGAGGCAAGTGTTGTGATTTGGCGCTACATAAATAAAATAAAATTGAACTTAGAGGGATTTACTAAAAACACTCTGAGTACTTAGTTAACACACAATTACTCTTTTGCAACCAAAGTGAATAGCAAAGTCAAGAGAGGCTGAGCTCTGATTGGAGCCCTTAGTGAGACAGCAGAGCTAAGGGCTACATTCACTAGCACTACTTGGGAACAGTCCACTCACTGAGCACTCCTCACCCCATTTTCATGCCACATTATGATAAAAACAGGGTATCACCAAAGTCATTACAAAACTCTATTCAATTCTTGAAGTCAGCATTGCAGACACCGGTCACACTCATTAATGGTCATATAATTTCTTCTTGTTTAAACAAGATGTTGAGATATGGTAGTCTGGGCTAAAGTGTTGAACTGCTCCGACAGAATAACTGCCAGTGCCAGCTGAGTGGCTAAGTAAATATTCTTTTTAAAATTGGTGTGAAAAATTATTCCGCTTACTTCTTTGCAGAATTTCAGTCCTCGTTCGTCTTTCAAAGTGATAAGCTGTCATTGGAGATTTTGCAGTTTTGATGTTCCTATTCTGGGTTACAGACTGAGTATAACAGCACGCCACTCTTCACTTCAAGATGCTTTGTGCCTTTGTGTTTCATTAACAAGTGAATAACAAACTCCAAACAAACAATTCAAACAACTGTGCATCTGGTCGCCTAGAGATTTCATCAGAGGAATGATGGAAAGGTGTTTAGCACAAAGAAATTAGTATGCAAACACGGGAGTATGTGTATGTGTGCATGTGTGTCTGTTGCAAGCCAACTGGGGAAGGGAGTACCAGTGACATTCAGTAGCTTTGAGTAGAGCTAATGCAGAATATTTCTGCTGCTTTTTTAAGCTGAAGAGCGGAGTTCCCCAGAGATGGTTGTGATGTGCTCTGATTCACAATGGCAATACCTGCACTTTCACATCAAGGTAAGTATGAGAAGTATTGATCTGAGAAGGAATCAATCCCACTCATAAAGTCTGTTAGTGTATTATTCATCAGTTCATCTGTCAGTCTGTTTATCCAGCCACATATCCGGTTATCAAAGGGTTTTCCCTGTCACAAATTGAAACCATCTTTAATTTTTCATTTGCTGCTTCCTTTCTTGCATGGTGACCCCACTGATCAAGCAGGTGTAACACAGGGGTGTGATAACCTTTGCAGACTTCTTGTTTCTTCATTGTTAGGCAAAGCTGCACCCTTCATGAGCTCACCATGTAGAAAAAGTCAAGCAGCTCCAAGATAATGATAATGAAAAACTGAAAGAATAATACAGTTTTTTTTTTTGCAAAAGGGATCATTATAAACATTATTACTGTGCACTTAAATTGTCTGTATATGTAGATTTTTAGATATTCATGTTATATGCTTAAATATATGACAGTCCCGAAGCTCTAGCCTGACTGATATTAATCATATAAGCTGAAAAATAGCTAGTAACACCTACATTACACTTTGCGGAACTTAAAGTTACACTCCCTAGTGACAGACATTTGACATCATTGTCTGGCATTTGACCCAAAAAATTAGCAGCCTAAATTATCAGGAGAGTGCACTGATGAAATCTGAAAAATAATTTATTCTTTATTGCCAACTTATCTGACACTAGAAAAACTGTTATGATTCCGAAAACCCCTAATCCAACTGCGTTCAGTCCTCTGAAACACTAATATTATGCAAATGATATTTGACCTGGGTGTAATTAACATGCCACAGTGCATACATATTCATAAAGTCTTCATCGCTTAAAGGCGCAATAACTGAGATATTTAATGTCTGATCGAATAAAATGACCATAATGTATCTGCAGGGCTGGTGCCTTGCCAGCTGCTTATTTCTGACTTTAAAACCTTATTTGTTTTGGAACAAAAACACCACTTCAGCTGCTCACATTTTCAGCTGTTCAGTGATGCTAGACTATGTCTGCTACAAATGAATGAACTGCATAACAACCAATGTTCTCAAATCATAATATTATTCATTAAAAGGAAATATAATTTTTTGACTATTTTTCTCTGAGCCATATTACTTATTTAGTCATGAATTAACACAAATAAAAGGTTTCTGTTAATGTTACATGACACAAATAAACAAACAGATGAAGTACATATTATAGGCTGTCATTTTTCCTATGTCATAGTGTATTGAGACTCAGTAGATGTCAACAGTTAAACATAAGCAGACTCAAAGAGAGATAAACTCAAAAGAGGATCGTTGCTTATTGATGTAACACACTGTCACCTGCTGCACTCGGTGTAGCATTTGCAGACGCAACTCTTTCACACGAGTGAATGCAAAGTAAAACATTGATTAGAAGCCAACGCAGTTAGCAATCAAAAAGGAAATTACTTTTCCTGTGAATGAATTGCATATCAGGATCAATTAATGATGTGGTGTCTTAATTAACTCCCAACAGATGAGAAATGAATAATTGTGGCGGAGATGGAAACCTGATATATAGAGTCAAGCGCTTTAATAGGCATGGGTGGAGAAATGATGTGAAATTCAGTGTTGTTTAATCAAAGAAATATGACATTTTCCCTTCAAAACATGGGACTGTTTTAAAATGAGAAACACTGAAAATTCATTTTGATCAATCCTGCAAAGTAAATCATCCACTTTGGCAATCTAAATACCTGAAAACCATATCTTGTTTTAATGTAGTAAGTTGAGAATTGAAAACTACAAACAAATTAAACAAAACACCTTGAAATTTGGACCCTACTGTAAGGTGGGGTGTTTGAATGGTTAGATCAGTATGAAAAGTATGTGAATAATATGCTGCGGTCTTTTCAAACCACTGCAGTTAAATTGAATTTTATTTATAGCACCAAATCACAACAATAGTTGCCTAAATATCCAGTTCTTTATGTCTTCAAGACATTCCTACAGTTTAATTTATTAGTCTCTGTCATCTGGCTTCATGGATAGATAAAGCTGGGTGTTATCTGCATAGAAATGAAAATATATGCTATTCCTTCTAATAGGTCCAAATCCAATTGGAATCAATTTCTGTGAGCTATAATCAACATAATCCAAAAACCAAATAAGGGAATAACATTCAGAAGAATGGTGTTCCATCCCTAAATAGACGTTAAAGATCCAAAGGTGCACCGATGCTTTTTGGTCCATTAGGCCAAACTCTGCTTCAGTCTGTTAGAAGAGAACAAGTTGTAAGAAAACAAGGTAGGCAAAGCAAAAACAGCTTCTATTGAAATACTGAAAATAGCCAACCCTGTAAATAAGTAAGAAATAAACAAATGATTAAAAAGTCTCCACGTTGCTGCATAAAATTTCCAAATGTTTAAATGTAAATATTTTAAATAGTTAACAAGCCCTTGCTTTAAGGCGCATGCAATATATTTGAAAATAGCTGTATGTTTCACTCCGTCCCAACTACCTGATTTACCAAATGCTATTGATTTTTAGGTGAGAGCTCTGCCATATGTTGCACACAGCCAATCAGATTGTAACTTTGTTTGTTAAATGTATACCCCATACTTTCATAACTGGACCACCCTAATCAGATAACTTACAAATATAAACCTCTTCTTACACATATATACACATCACACCATACAATTTTGTGTATGCTGGCTGAAAATGAACTTGAAGCAGTGATTCCCCTGATTCTGTGACATCAAGGAGCCAGTCGCAGTGGTTATGTGTCCAGTGCTCATGTTGCCGAGCTGATGCTCCCCCAGCCAACCTGCTCACAGTGTGCTCTCCAGAGGAAGGCCTCCCATCGACACTGTGCACGTACCTTCATGATTTATGAGCCATCTGTCGCATCTGATGTTCCTGTCGCCTAAGACAGGATGTTCCCGGCTGGCATTCTGCACTGCTCTGCGTGGGCGCTGCCTGGGTGTGCCAAGGTCCGCTGTAATTAAATTACACCAAGTGAGAACAGAGTGGTCCCCATAATGCAAAAAAACCTTCAACACAGACACAGAGAAGGCATATCAAAAAATGTTAGCATGTGGTAGAATTATACTGTACAATGGGAGGGTTAAATAAAAAATCATTTTATCTACTGAACATATTTAAGAAATGTAACTGAATGGCGACACAAAATGAAAAAAATGCAAATGAAAACAAACTCACAATTGTGGCCCCTAGTCCAGAGATTTCAGTTTTGCTAGACTTTTACTCCCAAGCTAACTTGTCTTCTGACGGCACAAGAGATACATTAGCATGCACAACATAGCACATAAAGAAACAGATTGGACACAAACCCTTGAGAAAAACAAACACTGATACTCACTCTACTGCAACAGCAGCATTTCTAACCAGCTTTCTCGGCCTTTGTTGCTAGAACTGTTTTCGTACTGTTTAACTGGTCACCAACAGCCAAAGCCATGTGTTGACCTGAGGCAGACATGACTGAACTCCGACCAGCAATCAGTGCCAGCAGCTGTACTGATTTGTTATGCTTCATTCCTGTCTCGTAACATCCCAGCATGTTGCTTTCTGTCGTACTCACTGATGCTCTTTGTTTTGACCAGTTGTTTACCTGTCTTGCCGTGTTGTGTCATGTGCTGTGCCTTCCTGCCCTGCTTAATCTGGTCTGATCTATAACGTGATTATGGCTGTACCTACATCAGCCTAATGATAATGTAAAACCCCATGTCCAGGTCTGATTGGTCTGGACTGCAGAGAGCCAGTTTAGCACATGGACTCCTTTACCACAGAGCCCTACAAGTGCATAGCAACATAGTTTTGCATTGTCTTGCTGAAACCAAGGTCCTCCATGGAAAAACACATGTTGTGCTCTGAAACCTATGTACACTTTTCTGGAGCGTAATGAGGCCTTCCAAAAATATGCTAGCTCTCTATATTGGGTGCACTAATGTGCCCTCATACCAACATGGATGCTGGTTTTGAAATGCGTGCTGAAAGCAAAATAGAGATTCCTTCTCCTCTTTTGTCTGGACAACTCGGAGTCCATGATTACAAAAAAAGAAATTCAGTTTGTCTTTTTTGTCTCAGACTCTTTATCTCTCCAACTGTATGACAGTTTCCATTTCACCTGCATCCATGTTAAAGAAATCCAAGCCCAGAGAAGGCAATGGCATTTCTAGATTTTGATGATTTGTTGTTTATTTCATTTGCATGGCAGAGTTTAATTGAACTGTATCCACTTACACTCCAAAAAGTACCAAATGGCCAAAATCCCGAATGTAAGTAATTAGATGCCAATTTTCCATGTACAATAAAGTGTTAAATTTAATGGGATCTGGTGAAATGAAATATACTTGATTGGTACGCATTAAATTCCTTTTTTATTTATCTAGCGCTCCATCACTAGCTAAGAATCTTTTTTCTTTTGAGTGTATATTCTAGTTTGCTGCTCATTTACGGAAAATCCCGTAAACTGTATAAAATAATTTTACCTCTAACTATTTAGTTTCTACTTTAAAAACTCAAATTGTTACTAAAATGAACCTGAATGCATTGTCACTACACACTACAAAATTAAGACAAATTGTTACAATTTCAGGATACAGTGTATGAAAAAGGACATTTTAAATGTACTTCTCAGCTTATACCATCTATTTTCTTTCTCTTTGTGTCTTTCGCCTTCTTTCTAATTCAACACATTGGATGACTGAGGAAATTACTCACTCTGTGAAACCAATGAGGTCTTACCACGGCCTCACTCTCTGAGCGAGCCTGTCATTTCCGAAGCTGTTCTTTCTCTGCCATCTGTGGTCACATTGATGCAGCCCTCCTCCACCTAGTTCACCTCAGTTTTCATCAGTGTTCATGGATTCTTCCACTGAGCTCACCACATTCATCCAGATCCTAACGACTGTTCTTCACTTATCTGACAAGTGACAAGTATGAAAGAGACTGTAACATAAAACGGCTATTTAATCATTCTTGTTAATTAGCAGCATTCACTGTTCTGTAGTCTGAAGAAATACAATGGCTATGACTCAATCGCATGCATATGGATATGTTTCATTTATTTATACAGTGTGTAGTATTTACCAATTACTAATTTTTCTACTTTTTTAAATATATTTTTTAAAATTACTCCTTATCATTTATTCTTGTTGCTTGCAACATCCACATGATAGACATGTAGTGGCTTGTCACCATACTTATTTATATTTCCTGTCACCTAATGTCTGCTTGTTAATACAGGCAAACATGTTTCCTACTTAAAAGCAATAGTAACAGACATTTTTCACAGTGATACTCAAAAAAAAAGATGAAGAAGATGAATAAAAAGCCAAGTATTGAATTGCTTTTGGTCACGCTGGCTAACATCTGGCATCCATGTAAACAGGCACTAGATTGATAGGTCCACCTGTGCACAGTCAAAAACAATTCTCTTAGGACAACTGAAGATAGACTTCAACAGCTTTTCCTGTACAATTATCTGGCATGAATCAGGGTGAATTTTTAAATTATTTTTCGATCAAACTGGCATATAGCTACGCACGCCGCTGTTCATCCAAAACATTTTTACATCTATGCTTTTACTTTAACTGTCTGTTTTGCCGTAGTCAGAGGCCACGGGTAGTTGACAAATATTTTATCTAGCGGAGAAGTGCAATAGTTTCATGAATCTCATTGTAAATATAAATACGTGTCGCACGTGTAAAAGATGCAATCTAGGCACGGTGTATTATTCTTTTGAGCAGAATTTCACCGAAGCAAAAATTCCACACGACTAAAGACTCAAAAAATGATACAAAATATCTGAGGCTGAACATTAGGTCTTCTTTGTAGGAGAGGTTAAAGATTTTTCTACAGGAGCGGGGGAGCTCATGAAAGGCTCCTCCACACAGCTCTGCAAAGGATCACAAAGATAGGTTAAGCTTTAGAAAGTGACTGAGGCTGAGAGGAATGGCCTTCACCACCAGCTGCAGCACTTGGCATAAGATCCACCCTCTTTCCCTTGCTTATTTCCTGAATGACACCCCATTCATCTAAGATCACTGAGTCTTCAGGTGGAGTTGCCTCATTCGCTTCACCCCAAAACACCAGACAGCTACTCTATTGATGCTATATTTATAAGGAGGTAGCTGCATAGTGAAAAAAGGATGATGTGCCTCAGGTCACCTTACCTGCACTGTGTCAGCCCACAAGTTCCGCTAAGAGAACTTGGCTTGTCTGATGTGAGCTGCTGCTTTGATTCACACGGGCATGCATCATGTTGGAAAATGTGAATGTGTCTTGTGCGATGGCACGCTGGAATGACTGTCATACAATATTAAAACAGAGAAAAACAAATATGAACTGCAATGTTCTGAGCTGATTGATCAATACATTTTTTGGGGCAAATTTTACTTTTTCACCTGTTAATCATGGAAAGCTCTGTGCCGTCTATTACTGCAGATATGTCAAGGGAAGTATTCATCCATCGATCCATCTCTCACTACCAACAGACTGACCACTGAAGCTGCTGTTGCATGGTGATCACACATTGCAATATTGTTTTTCTCCCTAAAGTCTCATGCTGTGTTATTTTCCAAAAAGTGATTAAGTGTTTAAACCTGCTCTGAATGGCAAAACACGTCAAACGTCTGCTGTCACAGTAAGATGCAACAGAGCTCCAAAGTGAGAGATGCTATTTTGCACTCCCTGGATACCTGAAGTAAAAGAGCCATTAACTTTCCCCATGCATTATGTCATGTAAGTCACAGCTGGAGAACTTGAGTGGCTTGGATCAGAATTAAAACTGTGACTCATCTGTATAAAAGATTAAAAACTGAATTAGAAAAACAAAACATTTAGCCCTTGACTGGCTGAAGGCAGAAGCATCTTTGAACACACAAATCAAGAAGAGGTAACTTAGATCATTTCTTTACAATTTTTGATCTCAATCACAGTGGCAAAAAAACATAAAAACCTTTTCAAAGACAATGAAGTACATTGCTAAACCAAGTGAAGTGGTCCCTTACCCACTGGACACCTCACTCTATGTCTCTGGTAGGACGTATCAACTCAGTTAAAATGACCATTTTACCCACATTTTTATACCTTTTCCAGGCCTTACTCATTTTCATTTTTAACACTTTTTTCAATGAGCTGGATTCTGTCATCTAATCTTTCTTATGGCAAGGTAAACGCCCAAGGCTTAATAAGACGCATCTTTAAAAACCTAAAATTGAGGGTGGGTTTGCATTTCCCAACTTTCGCTTTTATTATTGAGCTGCTAACATAAGATGTCCAGTGTTCTGGTATTTTTACCACAATCGGAGTGGTTGTCCTGACTGGGTGACTATGGAACTACATAGCACCAATAGTATATCTTTACCGGCTGCATTTTGTTCTCCTCTTTCATCCTCTTCATTCAACTCCATCTCCAACCCTGTAGTGAAACACTCATTGAAAATATGGGGCCAGTTTAGGAAATACTTTAATCTCTGTGACTTCTCCTTTCTTAGACCCACTACATCTAACCATCTCTTTAAACCTTCTATCCAGGATGGTGGGTTTGTGGAGTGGCACAGAAGTGGAATAACTTGCTTTAAGGACCTATTCATAGCCAACAAACTAGCATAATTTGAACAACTTGCTAATAAATACAGTCTACCACCATCACACTTTTTCAGATACATCCCAGATCTTAGGCTCAAGCCCTTCACCAGAGCCTACACTATTAGAAAATATCCTACAACTCAATCCAACCAATAGAGGGCTGATCTCCCTACTTTACAATAAAATGTTAAACTTGATACATACCTTTTCATCCAAACTCAAGACACTATGGGAAAAAAACTAAAAATGACAATTTCTGACAAAACATGGGCCTCTATACTCAAACATGTCAGCACAACATCATTATGTGCCCGCCACTGTTTAATCCAGTAGAAAGTGGTGCATAGAGCCCACTTCTCAAAATCCAGATTATCTCGTATCTATCCTGAAATCACTCCACATTGTGACAGATGCAAAACTGCTGAAGCCTCACCGATCCATATGTACTGGTCTTGTCCCAGTCACGTTCAGTTATGGACAGAGGTTTTCCATACCCTGTGCAGGATTCTCAGTGCGACGCTGG
>VOQK01011722.1:25955-36711 GCA_015052645.1 Benitochromis conjunctus
ATACAAAAAAAAAAAAATGTTTTAAAAAAAAAAAAAAAAAAAAAAAAAAAAGGCTGTCAGATCATATTGAAGCTGTCTTTCAGGAGTGTTGCTGCTCTTATTCCTCGCTGAAACAATGCTCCAGTCTGACTGAAAAATGTTGAAATGAAAAATGCATTCGTCTCTTTTGGTTTTACAAAGAGTAAAGTAAAAGTTTTCTAAAGGGGTCATGAGAAAAATACTCAAACTCCTTTATGCCCATCACACAGTTTGAGAAGACTTTGAAAAGACAAGTCTGTCACCCTCTTACATGTTGCAACGTGTCTTTGCAACATGTGGGGATCTTACAGGGTCATGAAGGTAGACTATATATTTCCAACCAGACTTTCTTTTAATTTTATAAAATAGTCTTGAGGAATAGTTTGCCAGGCTTTCTGAAGGTCTTTCAAGTTTTTTTGTTTGTTTTTTACTTGTTCAGTCACTTAATACTTCCTTCCTTCCTTCCATCCTTCCTTCCTTTTCCACTTATCCGGGGCCGGGTCGCGGCGGCAGCAGCCTAAGCAGAGAAGCCCAGACCTCTCTCTCCTCCTCCAGCTTGTCCGGAGGAACACCAAGGCGTTCCCAGGCCAGCTGAGAGATATAATCTCTCCAGCATGTCCTGGGTCTCCCCCGGGGCCTCCTCCCAGTGGGACATGCCCAGAACACCTCACCCAGGAGGCATCCTTGTCAGATGCCCAAACCACCTCAATTGGCTCCTTTTGATGTGGAGGAGCAGCGGCTCTAATCTGAGACCCTCTTGGATGTCCGAACTCCTCACCCTATAGGAGAGGCCAGCCACCCTTTGGCAGAAGGACATTTCCACTGACCAGTGACATCTTTCGGTCACTGGTCAATGTAGGGACGTAGATCGACCGGTAAATTGAGAGCTTCGCTTCTACACTCAGCTCTCTTCACCACGACAGACGGGGGGCCCTCACCTTTTCCAGCTGAGGACCATGGCCTCAGATTTGGAGGTGGTGATTTTCATTCCCACTGCTTCACACTTGGCTGCAAAGCCTTCCAGTGCGAGCTGGAACTTAATACCGACCCTATGAATTATTCAAAAATCAAAATGAATTATTTAAAAAAGGCACCTAACTCACAACTTAGCAAAGATACAATTTTTGTATCTCTAGGCACTGTTACCAGCAGCCTTTCAGTAAAAGCACACGATTTATTCCCTTTAGCTGAATCAGTGAAAAATGCCAAAGACAAGTAAACCAACAAGGTGATTCCCAAAGAGCTATTAGCTGAAAACTGGGCAGTGTCCTCAAAAGAAATCTGAGAACTCTATCAGTGGAGGACAAAAGAAGAAATGGAAGCTGAAAAGTTGTGTCTTTAAGAAACATTATCCAGAAAGCGTCTGATTGCCAATGGTTTTGTTTTTCAGCATGGCAGTGATCCCAAAAATACGCATCACTGTACCCTTCAAACAGTCAAGACTGGGACCACTCTGGTTGGGATACCTTTTGTTTTTTTGGTTTGTTTTTTTGAGTAAATCCTAGATGCACTGTAACTTCTCAGCATTTTAATACTGTATTTCAGTTTGTTATGTTTCTTTCAGATCTCCAGGGGTTTGCTTCAAATGAGCCTGCTTTGATTCAGTGACATAAGGAAAGAACAGACGGTGTCGCTACTAGACTTTGATTAAATTACTGATTTTGGTCTTTTCATCATGCAAACCTTCCTTTAGCTCAGTCTATGACCAGTGGCCTGAAACTTCCTAATGCTATTTTTTAGCCATTGTCACACGAGCATGAATGAAGATGATTTTTAGGTTTTACCTAGACCCCGCTTACTGATACAGACTGCTCTTGTGCGTGTCAGTGTGGTGAATACAACCACTGCAAGCAGCACCATGGCAACTTTTCTCTCTTTAAATGGATGAAGGAACTTAAGGACCATTTGATGTAAAGTGGTCATTAAACTGAGTCAGATGTCTATTAACGAGGTTTCTGTGGGTCAGGTCTCAAATGAAAATCAAGGAAAATGATTCCATGTTTCCAGACATTCTTCTGTGGGTATTAAATTTGGATACGGTGTGTTTAAGACTGTGAAGAAAACAAATATTTCCTAATGAGATGAACTTTTTGTCAGTTTTTAATTTGTGTAATGGTTTGATTCATTCTCTCAGTATTGTTCCTTTGCTATCATTCCTTTATTCAGGGTACAATTGGCCAATATGTGACCATAGCCTAAAAAACAATGTAGTAATCACTTCAACTTTGAACTATTAAAATTGTCTTTAAAGGCACTAAAAATTGTGAAAGAACCCTGTACTAAAGACCGCAGCCCTTTTGAATAAAATCACTGTAATCTACTTATTTGTTACCATTTGTGGTCATTTCAGTGGTGTGCCTAAAAATCAAAGAGTTTTGCTAAAGTTGTGGCACTCTTGACCATTTAATGTCAGAAGGTCATAAAGTGAGTCAGACCTGACTTAAGTCAGTCTTTTTTTCTTTTTTGTCCTGATATTACAATAAAGTCAATCGTGTTTAATTTTAGAGACTTAAAAATGAGGCGCTTTCTTTAAAACAGCAACTAAAATGTCTTTATTTGTAGATCTGATAAGCTTTCAGACAAAGTCACAGATGGCACAGTGTATCAGAGCTTTTAAAGGACCAACATGAGCATTCAATGAGAACGAAGACATTTTAATTGGTTTTGTTTGTTTGTTTGTTTGTTTTTTAAAAAGTGCTGTTTAGACCTCACCTGGTCTTAATTAATAATACCAGTTTAATGCTCTTCTGGATTGAGGTTATTAAGAATTACATGTGAATTACATGAGTTATTTAATCTATTCATGCATGTTAGCATGTTAACATTTGCTAATATTAAACAATGAGGTTATAAACCCTGTATTTGACAATATTAAATTCACTAAAGACCTTTAAAATCCAGTGTACTGATACTGCTGGCTCATGATATGAGATAGCTAGATAAATAAAAGCTCCAAGATTTACTAAAAAATAGTGGTTAGGACTTTGGAGATGAATCTCAGCTTGAAAGACAATGAATATGTGGTGAAGACATTATACTGCCTGAAAACTCTCACTTTACTCAAACGTTTGTACCTTGATCACATGATCCCACACACTCTTCTGTTCTTGTACAAAGATGCTGATGGAAAGCTTATTAAAAAAAACCCTCATTGAGAAGCCAGGCCGCTATGACAAAGAAAAGCAGGTGGCTCTGTTTTGAATCTCACATTAATATTGTGTCACATCGGGGAGCGGTCGCTGTGATTTGCACACGCTGTGTCTGTAAGTTGAAAACACAGTTTTAAAGTGCGTGGACACGGCTGCTTTGTCTCTGATCTGCAGTGTAGCAACAATCAGTCACGCATTTCATGCTACATGACTTTGCTGTTTTCTGAAAATATGAGACCTTAGTCAACCTCAAAACATATTCTTTTAATTTCTGCAGGTCTTTAAGATTTGGATACCTATAAAATAAAAAATAAAAAAACAATTTTGAAAAAGACACTTTGGTTTTCTTTATTCAGCCAGAGGGTACAGAGCAGAACCTTTTGTGGAGATGGACTTCAAGTTAAATCAGTAGTTCTGTTAAACAGATCTGTCAGATCTGTTCTCCTCCTTAGACCCTCTTCAGTATGTACTGCTCAGGTTCCCAGAACAGTGTGCATGTGTGTGTGTCCAAGGTTAGACAAAAGAGAGTCTTGGTCCAAACTTTGAGAGACAATAAATTAACATTCATGTCAATGATAGATATCAAAGAGGAGGCTTCTAGGGAACGGCTGATGGACCGCTCAGCAGAGCTCCCCTGCTGTGAAGCTTCAACAAGCCTGCAAGATGAAGGCGAGTGCACATCAAGTGTGTGTGTGTGTGTGTGTGCGTGTGTGTGTGTGTGTGTGTGTTTGATGAGACTGACTGTTGGCATTCTAACAACTCATTCTTAACAATGAGTTAATGAGAAGGATCATAAAGTGAAGCCTCACAGATACCACATGCGAGGATGAGAGATGGTCAGTGTTTTCTAATGAGGACAGCCTGTAGTGCTTTTCAATCATTTAAGTGCTCAGAGACCCCTTTTAATGTTCACCGTTCCCACCGTGTAGGAAATGTAACCTTGACACAGAGAGACACAAACCCAGAACCATCACAAAGTGGAAAAAAGCGACTTTTTTGTGACACGCTAAACTGCTCAATGACCTTGGAACAGTTTTTTCTGATTGAAAGAGAATCGATCTAACAGAAGAGAGATGCAGGGTTTTCTCTCTCATTAGTGCCGTGATACCCGGGTGCTTACCGTAGCCGTGCGATCTCTTCATGTGGTGCTTCATGTTGCTCTTCTGGGTGAACCTGATGTTGCACACCTCACACTTGAAGGGCTTCTTTCCAGTGTGTTTGACCATGTGGACCTGCAGAGCGCTCTTCTGGTTGAAGGCCTTGTCACACTGAGCGCACTTGAAAGGCCGCTCACCTGCAGTAACACACAGGCCAATGGTTTAATCAGCATCCACAGACGCTGCCTCTGACGATGCCATGCAAATAATAGTATAGTGCTAAAACGTATCTCCAGTTGAGATAACCCCGCCCTGTTCAAAAACTCACACATACTGTGCCCATTCTTAGTAAAGATGCTCCACTGACTCATAAACAGCTGAACAAACCGCTCCCATTGATGGATAAGGATATAAGCATTTTATTCCTGTAAATAAGCAGCTGTGAAGTGAACTGCATTGTGCACAAACCACTTTCACAAGCTGTGTTATTAACAAAAAGTGTATCTATGATCTGAGTAGGAAAGAAAAGCCACACAAATCCTGACACGTTTCCTCTTGTCAGTAATTTTCTAGGTGTCGAAACAAAAACTGCCATAACCCGCTGCGTCTTTGATGAGGGTGCTGAAGGTCACTGTAACTGTAGGAGTGAGCTTTTAGAGGTGGTGATTTTCTGGTTTCATTAAGGAGAGATTATGAAACTAAAACAAGGTCTTTTAATACCACAGTCCCCTGCAGTTCAGGTACTGTGATCTAAAATGCAGACCCTTCAGTATGCCAGATGTAAGGAAACTCTTCACGTATCAATGCCGTGTCCTGCTGAGACAGACAAATCAGCATCCAGCTGAACCGAAGCAGCTGGATGCTATTGTGATGATGGCCATTTTAAGAAATCATATTCTTTTTCCCCTCGAGACACAATTTATTTACATCTCCAGACACAGAAGCAAAGCAGGTATGCCTTGTTTTCTAACTTATGCTTAAGCTACTATTCTTTGCACTAACTCGCTGTACAAAGATAACCGAAGAAACAGCTTTCCTTTGTCAGATATTATCCACCACCCCTCCTCTGAACATGTCCAAACCATCTCAGCCTTTTACATGTACTGTCAGATTAGGGTTTGGGATTTTAAAGTATAATGAATGACAAGTGTTTTGTTACCTGTGTGCGTTCGATTGTGTCTCTCCAGCTGACTGCGCTTGGCAAAGGCTTTTACGCAGGAGGAACAACTGAAGACTCTGGGTTTCTGGGAGCTGGGTGACGGGCCCGGCTGGTGCACTCGTTTATGTTCCTGCAGATGAAATGAGTTTACAGTTACAGTCTAACACTGTCCTGAGTAGACAGACATTCACAGGATCACTGTGGACATGAAAAACCTGAACAAATATTTGTATCTCATCCTGGTAAGACTACCACCGATCTCAAACAAATTAGCAGCATCCTTTGACCTTCCCACAGAGAATTAGGGCTGCTTTGACAACATCAGGAGATTACACCCAGTATTAATATGCTCGTCTCAGTAAATGATTTGTTTATTAAGATCAGTGTTGATCAGGAGTACTGATCTCAACGACATCAACCTATGTAAGGTAGTCACTGTTTCTGAATTACCGCAAATATATTAACCTGTCGCATTCCTGTGCTCCAAATTCCATTTATATTTGTTTGTACTATTATCAGACAACATTTTAAGCTAGTTTTATGTTTATGAAAGTGCTTTCTTGTAATATCAAGAAAATCTAAACACTACTTACGCTAACACTTTTTACCCAGTTTTCCGACACTGACCAGCTATTACATCCCAGCTGTACAAATGCTAAACCCTAATGAAGTAGAAGTTAATAGTGCAGCCCTCTGAATATTCATTTCTGCAGCAGATAAATTCGAGGCAATCACGATACTGGGCTGCAAGTACACTACATTGCTGATATGAAAAATAATGTTTGGAGGAACATTGTGTTCACTGTGGGTCTAACAGTTAAGCAGGGACACTTTTATTCTGTGACTATCCAATGTCATCGCAACGAACGTAAAGGAGTTGACAAAAACTGCTGTTATCAGCTGGCAAAAAAACACTATGGTGTAACACTGAAGAACTGATAGGGTGATTTTGTTACATCTGGCGTGAGCTAGGCTAGTCAGTCTGCCATTTCTACACTGTAGGCTATCCTGGCTGTAGCTTTATCTCTGGTGTACACACAAAAGAAACCTCTTAACTTTTGGCAAAAAAAGGCAGTAAGTTATTATATATTAATTAAGTTAAATAATCTATTGCAGCTTAAAAGCTCCAGTGATTCATGACAGTGGACTACTGCACAATTGTAACACATTATTAATGTATCTGATTCTGATAGTTCTGGAGAAATTTGATTTGAAGCAAAAAACGGATTGGGTCTTCTTTAAGTGTGTAGTTTATGTTTTTTTCAGCAAATTATGACGTTTTTTGACATCTGCCTGTAATTAAAAAGCAAAATCATTATTCGGGGCCCAACAGGAAAAATGAAAAATCATCCTTTAATAACACGTCAACATCCAACTCCTGGTTGCAGACTAATAAAGAGTCTCAGGGATGTGGAAAGAGCTTGGCCACTCTCTGTGTGACAACAATTAATCTCGGCAGCATTACATTCATGGGAGACAGTTACTGTTCAGCGCACTGGGGCACATTTACAAAAACAAGAAAAGGCTTTCGCGCTTTGTGGCCGGAAAAGAGCCGTGTCTTCCTTCTCCCAGGCCTTTATGTGCTTGACTGTTACTACCGCATGAAGAGGGTCACTGGCTGCAAACCCTTCATGGTCTGATTGCTTTGTTGTGTAGTTAAAAGTGACACGGACTCCAGCTTGAAGATTTACCTTTACATAGGCTGTGCTGAATTGAGTTTTTTGCTGCATTAAAATGTGAAGCTACTTTTTTGCAGTCTTCACATCTATAAGTTAAGGTCGAGGCACTGACTAATAAAAATAAAATAAAAAACCAAACCGTGCCATGCAAGTTGACAAACTGCTTTAATAAAACCTAAAGAGGGTCATTTATCATTTTTATGTCTTTATATATAAAGCAGGGGGGGGTTTTCTCCATATTTCAATAGCTGGATGCATATTAGTTTTAGATAAATGCTCTCAGTAGCTTACATTTTAAACATCTTTTCATCAGTGTGCTGTGTCTATATATAAGTTCTTACTTTCAGGTGTGTAGCTCGCTTGAAGGCCTTTCTACAGAGGCTGCAGACATGACAGCGGTCCTTGCCGTGAGCCTGTCTGCAGTGACGTCGCAGTGTATTGGCATTCTGGCACACTTGATTACAGTAGAAACACTGATTTCGGTTATCAGTATCCACCTGGAGCTCTTTCCCACCTTTATCAGTGGAAATCTGAAGCACACACAAAGACAGAGAGCTTACAATGCATGATGGTGATGGTATAAACATCAACTGGCAGGCCACTCATTTCTTTGAGATCTGCCTGCTTCTACAGCAATCAAAGTGCAAGATGCTGCCTGCCTTTGTTTAGCAGCTCTTCCGCTGGATTTGTGAAGCAGACAAAACAAACATACTTACAGTATATCCATTGTCCGTTGTTCCATTTGCAGACTGGGACTGGTGGCTAACCAGTATGACCTGCTGGCCTGTGGTCCCTGGCTGTCCTGTTAAGCCAGAATCGTTCAGTACTGCGGGGAAAGTCTGACCCTATAAACCAAAATATACTTTGGATAAGTGCTTCATGACATACCTCATGTCTGACATATTTTGATCGTCACATTAAATTAGTAAATTAGTTTATACCTGTGTATTGAGGTTTAAAGTGACGCCATCCAGCATGCCCTGAGCATCTGCAAGGGTTAGTGTGACACTGCCATCATTGGCCACAGCTCCTGGAGACATCACTAGGCTCTGGGAGGCAGCAGTGTGAGACAGAGTGGTGCTTGGCGGCAGACTGGTGACTGACAGGAGAGAGTGGATAAAAGGTTAATACCAGTTGGTTTGTGCCATCAGCCACTGTGCGGGAAATGCAGACATACATAGAAACTGTATTTAAATAAACTTTATTAGGTAGAAACAGACCTGGATGCCATAAAATGGCTCATTTTTACGTAAAAAAAAAAAAAAAAACTTTTTTCAATATTAGTGTCTCCATTGGTGTAGGGGTTAAGTAAGTAAAGTTTATTTATTTATTTATTAAGCGCTTTTCATAGACAGGCAGTCACAAAGTGCTGTACACAAAGATTAAAATAAACAGAAAGTTAAGTAACAAAATAGACAATATAAAAGGTTAAATGTAAAAAATTTACAATTTAAAAAGCGTTGATTAACAGAAAGCCTGTTTAAACACAAAAGTTTTTAACTGCTTTTTAAAGGACTCCACAGAGTCAACCAAACGTAGTTGAGGTGGTAGACTGGCACAGCCTTGGTGCCACAGACCGAAAGGCTCTGTCCCCTTTTGTCTTTAACAAATTTACTTGGCAAATGAAGGGTCGCTGGTTCAATTACAGACAAAAATCGCCTTTGGGGTTAACATCAGGGCATCCGGTATAAAACTAAAAGTGAGCAGCCGAAAGCCGCAGTTCCAGCCCACTTGCATTCACTGATCTCTCCTCTCCTACTGCCTTATCGGAGCAGTTTTCATTTCCTGTTGGGTCTATGAAATCATATCTCTGGCTGCTAAGAATGAAGGATAATTTCACTGCACGTTTTACAGAATAGTCTTTTGACAAATATTCTCACATAAATCTGGGACACTGTCTAAGACAGATGAGGGTTTGGGCGAGCAACCATAGCTCTTTTGGTGCTTTGCTCTATGACTGAAACCAACACTGGCATATTCATTAGGTTTGGTCAGGGAGGATATTACATTAGAGACGCACAAAACTAGACAATATTTGGTTTTAATAAAAAATACAGTTTCTCGTTTGTCGAATCACAGGTTGAACCATGTCTGCATACAGAGTGACAGGAAGGTTTTCGCCAAAGCAACCAAATCAAAGATGCTCTCTGTGACTCAGGGAAGCTGTGGGATTATTATTATTATTATTATTTTTATTTCCACTTGAGTTAAGTGGAAGGTAATGAAGAGAGAGAGATGAGACTGAAAATTTGATTAAGCTTCTAGGTGACAAGCGAACCAGTCAACAGACAATCAGGGGAAGCATCTCAGACAATGCTAATCTTTTGCTGTTTGTTTTCACTTCATGTCACAGTCCACAAGCCCTTTACTTTCTAATCACAGACCACAGATCACTCTCTCACAGGCTGGACTGCATGACTATAAAGTAGTTATTCAAGTAGTTTTCAAACTCTTACAGTTTAAATCTGGTTTGATAGATACAAAACATATATACAATTCGTCTACTGTTATATTGTCATAATATTATTAGTTGTTTTTTTTGTTTTTTTTTAAATCACACGATGCCTGGCAAAGTACTTCAGGAAAGTAAAAGTAACTTCAAATTCATACAAACCTTTTTCACAGTAATATTTACTAACAACATCAAGTAGTTCAACCTGCACACAGTAAGTATTTAACATAAAAAAAATTTACTTAAACAAAGACAAAAACATTAACAAAAGACAGTAACGGGGGAAATCTACGCCGTGGTAACAGCGTATTCAATGCTATTATCCACAGCATAACTTGACATGCACCTCCTGGAAATGTTACAGTATGTCGCATCAATGCGGTCCGCAAATATGGTGATTGGCCTGTTCAGTACCATTTCTCCTGTCCATTTCGGGCTACTTTTTAAAATGTATCAATAAGACAATAAAAAATATCATCTCATATATACTGAACGTTAATCAACCCATTATTATAAGGACTTGCAAATGTCGGCAAATCCTAACTATCGTTACTGAAGTGAGGGAATGTACAAAGAAGTGGAAAAACCTGAGGGATATATGTTTGAAACCCAGGAGGGAAAATGTCCCAGCATTTTATTTGTTCCCAATTGTTCCCCAATCTAAATCAGCAAGTGCTGCAATGATTCATTAAATCATTTGAATAATTCCAATATAAAAATCCTCAACACAAGTCTTTGCTTGATGCTTCTTTTAACTCCGTAGCATGCCATTGTCACCATGGACATGTGAAGAAATGCGAATTTGTAGCTGCTCCATCGGCCGCTGTTTGTTTTACACAGTGAAAAATCTGCAGTAAGTCTCCAGAAGTTGTATTAAAGTATGCTGATAAACTGTTAATTCAGTTTAATAATATATTTAAATTGTACAGCTTGATGAAGGCTGACAGCAGCTGTCCTATTTGACACGGAAGTGAACAGGGGTGAGTCTAAAGGGGGGCATGGGGTGTACTGGACCATATTTATTTCAAGGCTTCCCTAACATTTTTCAGATCAAAGCCAGTAAAACCCCACTGACCTCAGGGTTGTTAGGTTTGAAAGGCTTAGACACAAACTCACTCATTCACTTGTACACTTAAACTTGCAAAGCAAATGCACAAAAACTCACAGACATGAACACACCACAAATCTTCCTCATTAGGAGA